>WEKY01053702.1:166765-189069 GCA_013390045.1 Picathartes gymnocephalus
TTTTTTTTTTTTTAAGTCTAACACATCTCTTCTAACATGTTTCAGGTTGAAGAAACTTCTTGAGCAAGAGAAGATCTATCAAGCCCGGAAGGAGAAGGAGCATACAAAGAGAATCAATAAACTAAGAGAAGAACTAGTCAAGCTCAAATCATTTGCACTCATGCTGGTGGATGAAAGACAAATGCATATTGAACAACTTGGTCATCAAAGTCAGAAAATACAGGACTTAACCCAAAAACTAAAGGAAGAAGAAGAAAAGCTTAAGATTATTAGTGCAAAAACAAAAGAAGATGGACAAAAACTGATGAAACTAGAGGCAGAACTTGAACACAAAACATCATCATTTTGTCAAGAACATGAGGAGATGACTGCTAAACTGGCTAATCAAGAGTCACATAATAGACAGCTAAGGCTCAAGCTAGTAGGGTTGACTCGCAGAATAGAGGAGCTAGAAGAAACTAACAAAAATCTTCAAAAAGCTGAGGAGGAACTTCAAGAACTAAGAGATAAAATAGCAAAAGGGGAATGTGGGAACTCTAGCTTAATGGCAGAAGTGGAAAACCTCCGCAAGCGCGTGCTTGAAATGGAGGGGAAAGATGAAGAGATCACAAAAACTGAATCCCAGTGCAAAGAGCTGAAAAATAAACTGCAAGAGGAAGAGCATCATAGTAAAGAGTTGAAACTTGAAGTGGAAAAGCTGCAGAAAAGAATGTCGGAATTAGAGAAGCTGGAAGAGACTTTCAGTAAAAGTAAGTCGGAATGCACTCAGTTACACTTAAACTTGGAAAGAGAAAAAAATTTGACTAAGGATTTGATAAATGAGTTGGAAGTGGTGAAAACTCGAGTGAAGGACCTTGAGACATCAGAAAGCAAGTTGGAAAAGGCTGAAATAAGCTTAAAAGATGACCTTACAAAGCTGAAGTCGTTTACTGTAATGCTGGTTGATGAGCGAAAAAATATGATGGAAAAAATAAAACAGGAGGAAAAAAAGGTTGAGGGTCTAAACAAGAATTTTAAAGTTGAACAAGGGAAAGTTATGGATGTAACAGAGAAATTGATAGAAGAAAGTAAGAAATTTTTGAAACTGAAATCTGAAATGGAGGAAAAAGTGTCTAGTTTGACAAAGGAAAGGGATGAGTTAATTGGCAAACTGAGAAGTGAAGAAGAAAAATCCTCTGAGTTAAACTGTAGAGTTGACCTGTTAAAGAAAAGAATTGATGGTATGGAGGAAGTAGAAAGAGAAATTACGAGAGGTAGAACCAGGAAAGGTGCAGAGCATGGTTGTCATGAGGACAACAAGATTAAGGAACTTACCATTGAAATTGAAAGATTGAAAAAACGTCTCAAACAACTGGAAGTGGTTGAAGGCGATTTGATGAAGACTGAAGATGAGTATGATCAGCTAGAGCAGAAATTTAGGACTGAGCAGGATAAAGCTAATTTTCTTTCTCAACAGTTGGAGGAGATGAAACTCCAGATTGCCAAAACGAAAGCAATAGAAAAAGGTGAAGTGGTGAGCCAGGAGGCAGAGCTGAGGCACAGGTTTCGTCTGGAGGAAGCCAAAAGCAGAGATTTGAAAGCAGAGGTTCAAGCACTTAAGGAAAAAATCCATGAGCTCATGAACAAAGAAGACCAGCTTTCTCAGCTCCAAGTCGATTATTCAGTTCTACAGCAAAGGTTTATGGAAGAGGAAAACAAAAACAAGAGCATGGGGCAGGAAGTTTTGAACCTGACAAGAGAGCTGGAGCTTTCTAAGCGTTACAGCCGTGCTCTAAGGCCCAGCATGAATGGGAGAAGAATGGTTGATGTTCCCGTGACATCCACCGGCGTGCAGACAGATGCTCTAAGCAATGAAGCAGCAGAAGAAGAAACTCCAGCAGTGTTTATAAGGAAATCCTTCCAGGAGGAGAATCATATCATGAGCAATCTGCGACAGGTAGGTCTGAAAAAACCCATGGAGCGTTCTTCAGTGCTTGAGAGATATCCTCCAGCAGCAAATGAGCTTGCTATGAGGAAATCTTGGATACCATGGATGAAAAAGAGGGAAGCTGGGGCTCAGACAACTCCTGATAAAGGAGCCCGAACTCACAGTAGTCCAGGACATCCCAGGGAGGTTGTCCTTTCACCAAAGCAGGGTCAACCTCTTCATATTCGGGTGACGCCAGACCATGAGAACAGTACAGCAACTTTGGAGATAACCAGTCCATCAGCAGAGGAATTTTTTTCAAGTACCACTGTCATTCCTACTTTGGGAAATCAGAAGCCACGAATAACCATCATTCCCTCTCCAAATGTTATGCCACAAAAAGGAAAAGGCAGTGAAAGTCCCATGGGCCCAGATCGTTCTATGTCTCCAGTCACTATAACAACATTCTCCAGGGAAAAGTCCCCAGAGGGAGGGAGAGCACCCTTTGCTGACAGACCTGCATCGCCAATTCAGATCATGACAGTATCGACATCTGCAGCGCCAGCAGAAATCTCCGTCTCTCCGCAGTCACAAGATATGACCATGGGAAGGGCTGTCTTCAAAGTCACGCCAGAAAAGCAAACCGTCCCGACTCCAATCCGCAAGTACAATGCCAATGCCAACATTATTACAACAGAAGACAACAAAATCCACATCCACTTGGGTTCCCAGTTTAAACGTACTCCCAGTGCCGCACCTGACGCTGTGAGCCCTGTGATAACAGTCCGGCCGGTGAACATCGCAGCAGAGAAAGAGATGACCGGAACCGTCCTTCGATCCCCTCGGAACAACCTGTCCCCGCGACCTGCAGCCAGCAAGGTGACAAGTACCATCACCATCACGCCTGTTACAACATCTTCCACACGAGGAACACAATCACTGGTAAGCAGTGCAGTCTCATGGAGTGGTCTTCAGGGCAAGGAGAAGGACAAACCATAGCTCAGGTCTGAGATGTCAGCAGGGAAAATGGGTAGGGTGAGGAGAAGTTCTTGTCTTCCCGACGTTTCTTCCAGGCTCAAGCTTAATTATAAAATCAGAATTTGCCCAATTCATTTATTTTTGTACCAGTGTTGGATGCTGGTATACTTTTGGTATTATCTCCCAAAGTAGTTAACTTCCAGAGGAAGTCCCTTCAAAGTTATTTTCATAATATTTTCAAAATATTTTCAATATTTTCAACCCAGTAAAATTGCAAGTGAGAGACAGAGGGACAAAGAATGATGGGGATGACAGAGCAGGAAATTGTACTTTTATTTTTGATGAGTGCAATTTCTGAATTTTGAAAATACACTTTGTTTTTTTGGCCCAGCTGGCTGGTCTTTAATTATGCAGGCTAGTGTTTCTTTTATATAATCCCATGATCCCCATATAATTCAGTTAATATCTGCTATATCACTGAATTCCAAAGGAATAAATAAGCAGACATGTTATCATTGTTTACAGATCCAGGCCTCTTTAGCCAGTGAATAGTACAGCTCTTTCTGTTCCTCTGAACTTCTGTAAGTGCTGTATTACAATAGAGCTTCCTGAAGCGTATTTTTTTGCTTTCTCTTTGGGCTTCTATGGTGGTACCCCAGCTTCTTTTTTATACTGAAAGACTTCTCACCTCTGTCTTTAACCATGGTGGGCAGTATTTATTGATAGTCCTCCTCCAGTTTATTATTGGACATATGTTTTTTATTGCTTTACTTGGAAATACCCTGGGAAAGAAGAATTTAACCAAAACAGAAAACCAGCAGTACTGGATTAGTCCAAAAACTGACTTAGCTAGACAGTCTGCAACAGATGCTTAGGGCAAGATTATTTTGAGTGGGTAAACACACAGTAATGTTTCCCTCAGCGTCTGTTCCCTGTTTTTGGCAATAAGTGGGTATTTCTCTCTGAACCAGAGCCTGTAGTCACATCTTTGTCTTTAATAGACCATGGCAAAGTTTTCTTCTATTTATTCTTTTAATTGCTTTTTGAACTCATTTACACTGTTGTTTCCACAGCATCAGGGGGCAGTGAATTCAGCTGTGGGCTTTGGAAAAAGCTCTTTTGTTTGATACCTTTTATGCAATACCTTCATTGGTTACAGCCTTTTTCTTGTACCTTGACAAATACTGAATAGTCATCCCCTACTCATTTGTCCATGCTGCTCCGGAGTCAGCAGACCCCTACAACACGCCTCGTCAGCCATCTCTTCCCAAGCTGAAATGTCAAAGTGTATTTAAGATACACTTCCACACTTTTGAAGAGAACCTGCCATTCCCATTTAAGGCTTCTGAATTAAGCATTCATCACACAGATGTGTTTGGGATTGCACATGCGCTCGCCCCCTCTCCCCACCTATATAATGTAGATATTTTATTATACAGTGTTTCCCCACATATCAGAGGCAACTGTTCATTTTTTAAAGTCTTGAATTAATTTACAAACTCCTTTGTCTCTCAGAAGCCTGGAAAACTGTTTTTTTTTAACTTTTCTTTTTAACTAGATGTCTGTCTCTACTGTGATGATGCACTGAACCATGGCAGACAAACGTTTTTGTTTTGTTTCTTTCTGGCTAAAAACTGGCTTCTTTCTTCACTTTATCCTTCCTGATTTGGAATGTAAGGAAAATAGTTCAGCCATAAGATTTACTTTATCTTATGCTTCCCTTTGTTTTTTAATGTCAGGCAGGCAACTTCGAACAAGCTCAAATGCAGCTTTTCCTCCCTAGCCTCTTGAGAAAAAAAAAAGAGAGTGTATTCACCATCTGTTTTGCAAATGACAACTTTACAAACACACTTCACTGCCCCTAGTCAGAAAACCCAAGCTGTGATCATTTACTCAGTAACCTTAGACGATACCAACAGATGCAATTTTGAGGATTTAAGTTAATAAAATTGAACGAGATGAACTGATACACAGCTGCTTTCTTAGCTCACTGATTTTAGTTTTTTCTTAACTCCCCTCACACAAGATGCTTTGTACAATGTATTAATGCCTTTTCCATGGTAGCCTATGGATGGATTTGGATAGTTCCCATAGAAACAGAAAAAATGGTGTTTAGTCCTCTTTATCTTGATTAGAGTCAAACTCACTCCCAGGAAAATACTTGGACTATCCTAGCAGACCTAGGATATGATTTTTAAAATCAGATGGACCACAGAGACCAGAGGATATGGAGACCAAAATGGGCATGGTTGTTAGTCTTGCCTTAGCACATTGGCCGAAATTTCTGTTCCCAGGACAGTTCATATAGTTTGCTGAAAAAATCTCACAGAATAAACCCAAGTATTCTTTGTGAAAAAACCCAAAACAGTGGTGCCTATATCTTATTTTTTGATTTAGACCTTGCATTTGGTTGTAGGATTGCTGGTGAATGTGTATCTTCTTTGGCTTCCAGGATGGGTATCAGTCCTATAATCATTTAATCCCTGTACTCCCTACCTCCTACAAGCCTGGCATAGAGTGCCAACTGTTCATGCTGCCAGGGTACACAGCGACTCCAGTGCCATGCAAATCTGCAGGGAGCAGAGGGAATCCCGGCTGCAGCAGTGCCAGCACAGTGGCACAGCACCAACCAACCATGCAGAGCGTCCTGTGACTGCAGCAGAGGGCCCGGCTGAGAAGCTGCTGGGTGCCAGAGCGAACAGGACAAGGGTTCATGCAGCTATAACGCCACTTGTAATTGGGCAGCACTTAGTTTGAGATCGGCATCTAAATGTAGCTCTTTGTAGGTGTCCCATGTATGCTCTAAACTGCTGCTAGAGCCCCTGGAGGTGCAGGGGGCAGCTCGCTTGCCTGTGCAGAGGTGTGTGGTGATGGCTGTGTGCCTGTGGCAGCTGAGACGCGTGTGAGGAGGGGAGGGATAACAGACCTGTACCTTTCTGCAGTGATAGCTGATGGGACACCTCAGATGGCACGAGATGCCTCAGTGTGGGCAAGCGAGTCAGTCTGTAATCATCAGTCCCCATGTCAGCACGCAGGCCTGTGTGCTGGCTCTGTGGTGACTGAGGTGATCCAGCTGAGACAGGGCTAGTAGCTTCTGGGTGAGCTGGATTGCCCACTGGCTTTGCTGACTGTATTGACTAGACTTCAAGTCCCACCCTGTCAGGATTCAGTTACCTAAACATACTTTATTTTAGTGTTTTCAGTGCTGTCAAATAGTCTACCTACCTTCCAGCTGCTTTATCAGAAGTCTCCTTGGGTCATCTGTCTCATCTACCAGCGCTGTGCACATAGCTTGAGTAGCCCAGGGCATTTCAAATTGCTCAAGGTGTCTGTTGGTCACTGAACTGAACCATTTCTGACCAGGGCAAGCTGGGGCCTGATCTGATTGAGAGCCAATGCTGAAAAAGCACTTTGGTAATTAAAATATTTCAGAAGCCAGTGTATGCATAAAAGCATTCTCTTTGTGTGTCAATAAAAGGCACCAAGCAGGATCTGTTATAAACTACTCAAACATTCTACACGTTCTGTATGTTCAGTTTGCTTTTTTCCCTTTAATGGGACTGTCCAACCTTACTGCAACTTCACAGGTTAATGCATCTGTGTTTGCAGTGAGAGCTGATTATACTGCACCATAGCAAATGCATGTGTTCATCTCACTCTCTAATGTCTTGCATAACGTCACTGGGTCCCTGTGTTTTTCCAGCACCACGTCTTGCCTTGCCAGCTCAGATCCAGCTTACATCACTCAGTGTCCCATGCGGCAGCATCTTGGGCACTCCATGCCAGCTGCGTAAGGGTTGGTTTCTGGTTAGAACCACATTCCTGGATCAACCAGAAGACAGCAGCCTACAGACAAACAGGGCTGGAAGGAATGGCTTTGAGTTCTTGGAAGAAATGACAGAGAGACAGGCAGTTGTGTGGGTTCTCTGCCACAGATGCTACAGCCACAGACTGGATGTGTTCTCTGCTTGCTGCCCCTTCCCGCGCCCAAGGGGACAGCCAGCCGGGGAGCCACCTTTGTGCCATCTCACTTGGCAAACACAAAATGCTTTTGCAGCTGCCTGGGAAGCAGGCATTAGCTTCCATGCGATCTTAGTGTGCTGGAATGAAGGCAACTAAGAAATTTAAAGCAAGTTAGAGTTCTTTTCAAAGTGCTTTTGAGTGATTTAGGCTTGAAATGAGTAACTTGAAAGCACCCAAATCCTTAGTTAATAATTTACATGTGAATAAAGCTGAAGAAATGCCTGAGATTCCAGCTACTCCATTTGATTGCCTTATGTTTACACACTGTGGAACTCTTTCAGGGAATACAAGATGTTTGTCATTTGGGTTCCCTGGGATGTTGACATATTTTCCAAGGTTGATGGAATGCATTTGCATGTTTTGCCCTACAGAATTGTATGGGCCTAACTTGTTTTGACATCTACATGTGAGTTCCATATTAGCCTTTAGACTGCTATTGTAAATGTTGCTTTTAGTTATTGAAAATGGCTTCCTTCCTGTCAGGCAGACAGCATTCAAGTTTTCCAATTGTGATTTTTTTTGAGTGTACACATGGGGTTTTGAACTGTTCTTAGAAGATTAAGGAATGGTTTTCCTTTGCATACTCAGGATGCAGACAGAAAGCTCTGATGCCACTGGCTGAAAAACATTTGAGAGAGAAAAATGCTCCTTTGTAGAGCATATAAAAATAAATGTACAAATGCATGTTGCAGCTGAAATGATCCCCCAATCCAGTCTATTTCAGGAGTTTAGTTTTATTTTGCTTATATGTTTTAAGTTGTAGAGTTTAGTCATTTAGCAGGTGGGTCTAGCTAGGATTCCAGGATATTATGAGAATTGTTCTCTTTTGTGAGATCAAAGTCTTTATCCATAATCTGAACAGAAATGTCAGTCACATATGAAATTCAACCGAGACACTGAAGTTGTCACCATTATAATTTGTGTCTGTAGTGCACACTGCAGGAGATAAAGCCCATTTTCCTTTCAGAATTGGCATGTTTGTAAATATTTTCTTTAAGTCATGGTTTGTATGGGGTAGCTCCAGTTTTGAACTTGAAGAGTACATGCATCATTATCTGGCCAATAGAGACAGAAAATAGCAGTTGGCCCTTTTGAGTCTTTTTATCCTATCCAAGTACTTCTTCCATACATTTACATGATGAGATTCAGTTGTTTAAGCGTATGTGCTGATTGCAGTTTCAAAGCTATGGGATAGCTTTGGCCTGGCCTTCAGCTGGGGCTCCAGAAGGGCACAGGAGCCGTGTTGGGTCTGCCAGACCCAAGCCAACCACTTAGGCTGTTCTTTGGTTTTTTTAATTCCAAACTTGAGGATAAGTGTGCTTGCTAGGCAGTTGTCCAGGGCGTAATACTGACAGAGATAGTAAAATGACCGTGTCCACACTGCCTTGAGGTATCCCTGGAAATCTGGGTTAGCAGCTTCACCTTCACCACAGTTTCTCAAGTCATGATTAGGGCTTGGAGGGGGAGAGTCCATTCCCACATCCCTCCTGCCACAGCTACAGGAAAAGGAAATCCAAATCTTTCCTCTGCCTCTTTCTCTCCCAGCCGCCTGCTCTTCCCAGTGCAGAAATTAGTGGCTCCAGCCATGACCTCAGCATACTTTGAGAAGTAAAATTCAGTTTTATTTATAATGCTGAGCGATCATGCCCCAGCTCCTAAAATTTGGCAGTTACCCTCAGTTCAGCATTAACCTCACAATGCTGTTCTGAGGGCCCATGCTAGTGTCTGTACAAGATGCTAATATTGTACCTGTCTTGACAGCCAAGCCAATGGTGTGGTAGCCTCTAAGGCCGTCCTGCACTGTGTTGTGCTGTGGAATGGGAGATTTGCATAAATTCCCATCCTTATGACATCTTGATTCAAAACACTGGACCTCAGCTCTGGGAAACTCATTTGATCCCAACTGTACCTTTGGCCCTACTCTCGCAGTATGTGCCATGGCCAGATTCCAAGTGTGAATATTACTTTGCTAATAGGTATGATTTGGGATATTGTTGTTTAAGAGGTAAACGAAGAACCAAAGAAAAGTATAAGATGAGCATGTATGAGAAGAAGAAGGAGTCCTTAATTCATGGCATTTTCCACTGTCTCTTTGTTTTGCAGACAGGACAGGATGGGTCATCCCCGAGACCTACCCCCACCCGCATTCCTGTGTCAAAAGGTATGAAAGCAGGAAAGCCAGTAGTGGCAGCCCCAGGAGCAGGAAATGTGGCAAAATTCGAGCCTCGTGCCGAGACTCAGTCTATGAAAATAGAACTGAAGAAATCTTCAGCCAGCAGCTCTGCCTCCCTGGGCGGGGGTCAGGGCTGATGGCGGTGGCTCAGGGGGTACGTTCTGCAGGTTTTACTGCTGCCATGGAAGTCAGCTCCCCTGTCTGTGTAGTTGTTCACGTTTGCCTGTACTAACAAAGTCCTGCAGCTGTCACTTAACAACAAACTAATAAGTATGTGCACTGACTACTTAAATAACAAAATCCTTTTGTATTCTTACCCAAGGTAAAAAAAAAAAAAGAAAAAAACCCCCCCCAAAAAAAACCTGTCAAAAAGGCAATTTCATGCCAGCAAGATTTTCAGTCTAGGAAGTGAGAAGGGGGTGACTGCACTATGTTATTAATCTAGTTCAGGAATTCTTAATGATAGACTTGGTCACTTTTTAGTAGATCAAAGGAAGTTTGGTCACTTTTACTAGATTGTTTTCCACCTTAACAGATCACTTTCCACCTTTGCTGCTGCATGGGCTACTTTCCTTTCTACCTTGATCACATTATTGAAATGCCACATGGCCTCGGGAAGCAATGCTAGAAGACTTGCCGTGCACACTTGAGGTCCTGTTTTAATGAAAGCCAGCACTTCAGGAGGGGACGAGAGGAAGGGGAGGGGACGAGAGGAAGTATGGGATCCATGTGACCATGAGGCCTTCTCTCTAGGAGTCTCTCATCAAAATCACCATTTCTCAGCAGTGAGCGTCTTTCTCAGGATAGCTACTAAATTCAGGGGCATGGGAATGTTGCACAATATTTGACAGCAGCAGTGCTAAGCAGCAACTTAATTCTTCCAGAGAGAGTTGACACTTGTAGACAGCACTTCGAACCAGGTCCTTGACTTACACACACTGGGATACTGCCAGCTCAGGGCTCAGATGAAGGCTTGTGAACCAGAAGGTGTTTAGTCTTCAGCAAAACCTTGAGAAACACTATCTGGCAAAAATCAATACAGTCTATTTGTGCCTGCTCCAAAGACCATTAAAGGCTATGAAGCAACTCATTCTGTGGACCTGACTAGGTTTTCAGTTTTCCTGGTTGGGTCTTACATTTAACCTTACTTGCCAAGCATCCTTGTGTCTTGGAGGGTAAGTCAGCACAGACTGCTGGTGGCAGGAATTGCTATCTAAAGGCACAGCTCAGGTATAGACAGTGAAAGAGAGAGGGTTTGGTAAGGAATTTACTCTCAGTTTTCAGTTGTTTAAAATGTTTTGTCATAAATGCAGACCGCCTTACAGTACCATGGTGATGCATCATTTTTCCCTCCCTCTTTGTGATTTCCTCATCTGTATGTTTGCATTTTTCAAGCATGTTTTAAGAAATCGTTCCAGCATGGAAATAGTGTGGATGCTGATGATTGTTATGATTGTTTATTTAATAACAGTAGAGTTGTTAAAGCACATTCCCATTAAGTGACCAATTTTCACAGGAGAAAGTCACAACCAAAAGAAATGAAGCTGAGCAGACCAATAATTGATCGGTTTAAAGTTGTATAATGCTTCAACCACCTCAGCAAGCTGTGAAGGGCTCAGTGGTTAGAACAGAAAGCAAGGTGGGAATACCACCAATAAATTATAAATTATAAATTAAATTCACAGAAAGGAAAATGCACCAGTGGTTGAAATACGAAATTTGGCCTGGGAGAAGATATCTGATGGAAGAATCTGTCAGAGAAGGTCAACAAAATTATATTCAATGCAAGCATAGTTTTCAGTCTGCTTTGCATTGCTCTCCAATTTCAGATCCAGATATGACAATTATCTCATTGTAAAGCTGGCATTTTATTATTCACATGAAGGGCATTTTTTCTTTGCCACATCAAAAAAGAAGTATGTTTTGGTTTTTTTACATGTGTAGCACCTAAAATGCCTGTTAATTTTAAGGTTCTGGTTCCTATGACATTCAAAAATCAGATTAGTATTAGTAGCATTTTTCATAACTCCTATTCTCCATACTTCAGATAAAACCTGGAAACTGGAATTAGCAAGCAATGTGAGTTACAATGTCAGAAATACATAAGATCCTCTCAAGTAACTCTTATCACTTAAAAGCATCAGTATGTCAGTAAATTTTTGCTGAGGTTTTACTGTTCTTGCTGTAACACAGACTTTAAAACAGATATTTAAAGAAAAAAAAGGGTATCTTTGTGAATTTTCACTCTAAATACTGTTATTGAAGGAAGTTGTAAGATTAAAACAGTCATTTAAATAATATTGTGAACATGATCCCCAAGCTAATGTGACTTGATACAGCTGCTTTAAGCCTTCCTTGTGTTTAAGAAACTTAGTTCCTTAGTTAACTATCACTATACTCAATGTTCTGTGTGTGCCTGTGGTTGAAATTTTTTTTTTCTGTTTGAGGTCTAAGAAACGAATTCACCTGAAGAAACAAGCCAGCCTCATAGTACCTGAAATCTAGGGCATACAAACTGGCACAACTAGAGCCAGAACTGTAGGCACAGGCTGGGACTTGCTCCTGTAGAGGCAGTAGGAATTGATGAGACAGATTTTAGAAATTCCAGACAGATCAGACTTAGGATCATGTTATTTTTCCCCAGGGACTGCACAACAAAAACGGACTTTTGCAGCAGAAGTCTAGAGTTGGATCATGCAGTGACTTAAACTGTTAGCTAAAAATAGGTATTTAGTTATAGCTTTTGACATCTGTTTTAATTGACCTAATATTCTTGTTTCCTAAAGGTAGAAGAAGGGTAAGATGAAGAAAAAAGAAAGCCTGTAGTTCAGAGGTCTATAAAAGTTCAAGTTTAACTATTTGTATTACATTGAAATTTCCTCTGAATCTGAAGACAGTTATGTTTAGTGACTACAGTAAGATTCTCCATTCAGTAGGTCAGCTCCAGAAGGCAATTTAATCAACCAAGTCTAAATACAGTGCCTAAGCCCAAGAGGCATCCTGAAGATCTTCTTGATGTTCTTCCACAGCCCTTGTCTAGTCAGTGTTTCCGTTATGATTTAAATGTAGCACTGCAGCCTCTGAACCTCACTGACATCCATAATGCAGGTATTCTTGTATTTCCTCCGAGGCTTTTAAGTCAAGCCACGATTTCATGGTCACTTAAAGTCAGTATATAACTCCCCACTGGACTGAAAAGCTGTAGTCCTGTCTTTATCACCTCCAGCCAAGAAACTACTCACTGACTGTGTGGCTATCCTTTGAGCTGGCACAAGTGTTTGAACTTAACTGGGGAACTGATCTGAATTAAAAGGAATCTGGCAAAAAGCATAAAGACTGGCTTTAACATAACTTAGTGCCAGGCTCACAGACCAGAAAAAGAAAGAAGGAAGGCATAGGAAACCAGCTGGCGTTTTAAAGTAACTGTATGATTATGAATGCCTCCTAGTAGATCAAATACCACACAAACGCAGGGGTAGTGCTGCTTATTTTCGAAAGCTTCTGACTGAAACCTTTTTTCAGAGGTAGGAGACAGGTCCCCCTTCTCTACAGTATCTGAGGAGACTCAAAACCACATCAGCTGCAGGCAGGTTCACCAGTGACACTGACAGCTGAGGGGGAAGAAGGTGGCACTCTCATTCCCTCCTGGAAAGGCTGTGCCGTTCTGCATGGAATGCTTCAGTATTCACTGAGCAGAAACAAGAGAGTGGTTGAGAGGTCAGGATATTGAACTAGGAGGGAACCCTCCCCCACCCAGATTTGTGTCCCTGTCCAAAGGCTGCCTTTGAGCCTGGCCCTTTTGAAAAGAAGGCTTATAAGATGAAGTGTCTGTGTTCATCCATCCCTCCATCTCTCCTTCCCTAATGAATAACAGTAAACACACCAACCAATTTCACCCAAACCTGACAAAGCAATAGAACAAGAAGTTTTTCCAGTTTAATGAAAAGGACGACAGAGAAGAGGAGCAAGACCTTAGCAGTGCCTCACTGTGTGGAAGAGTAGGGCAGGAGCTCACCTTCATAGAGCGTCAAAGAATGAACACAAGAGAGTGATGTCAGAAATGCCACAAGGACAAGCTTTGTTCAGACCTCAGATTTTACTAGGCACCAAAGAATCAAACTGACACATCAATCCAAAGGAAAATATTAGGGCTTTATTTACAGGGCTCTTGTGTATTCTACATTACTGGATTATAATGGGTAAAGCAAGCCTTCCTAAGTGATCATCTGGAATCACTCACCCTCACACTTTCTCTCTCTTACCTTTTTTCTCAATCATTTTGTTTGGGGTTTTGTTTGGATTTTTTGTAATCAAGTGGAACAGTTTCAGTAGCAAAATAATGCACTCAGAATCATAATGATAGTTACAGTGCTTTGTTAGGAGCAAAGATGACTGAGGACCAATCTTTGTACTTTTAGTTATATTCAATGTCAGCAGGAGAGAAGCCCTGTTTTGGCTGATGACACGGCCATACAAGCAGTTGTGATAACACAAGCCCAGCACTAGGAACATATGGTTTAGCACCACCAGTAAGGTGGAGAGGGGGAAGTGCAGGGAAAATGCCAACCCATTCATAAGCAGCACACATGGACTGAGAAGGTGCACCCTCAGTTCTCCAGATGATCTCTCTGATTTTAAATCTAGCTCCTAACAAGTTTTCTACTGTGTTCCCCAAGTTAGATCCCATCACCAGACTTACTGCTACATAGAGGTATTGCTAGTGTAGTCATCAGTAGATAAATACATTTGAGTGACTGAAAAAGAAGGAGCACAGAGCTTCAACTGTAAAGCCTGAAGAGATTTCTCTCAGATTACTAAACACGCTAAGCAAGTGGAAGAAGAAAAATAGAGATTTTGATTTATTTTGCCCACCTTTTTTCCTCTTGTGACAACTGTTAGTGTGATTTTTCAAAAACCAAACACTTTGTGACTCTGTAATATGCCCATACAGTACATGTTACTGTATTTAAACCTCAAACCACTTACAGCACACAGTAATTACCACCATGGGAGTAATCTCTAAACCACATTAATATGCTGATCTGTGCCAACAGGATGCCAAGTCATATGTCACTGCTTGAAATATGCCACACACATTCTAAATTATGCTCAATATTTACAGGAATATTCAGTAATTCTGATCAGATGTGGAAGAGCATGTCTTTAAATAGAGTAAGCTACTGTCCTGCTGGGTTTCAGGTACTTGGCGTAAGCTGCAACCGCCAGGACAATTTTCAGACCAATTATATGTTCCCATCACACATCAGTGGCCAATTTCATAGAGTTGCTTTGAAACACGTAGTTTGCTGGCAGGAGTTTCTGTGAGCTCATCTTTTGAACTTGTTTTCATTTAGAGGAACGGTTTTCTCCCCTGCGTCAGTGTGAGTTATCCTCTTTCCCTTAATTTTCCTTAAGCTCTCTTGGGCAAAACTATATACAATATTTTTCATTATAGAATTAACTTCAAACCTTACTCCCTACACATTGCTCTTACCTTGGCTTTTTTTTTTTTCCCTTAAAATGTAACCAGGGTTAACTACTGTCAGGTGCAGAGCTATCGGCTCTCAGGTATGAAACACTCAGGTGTGAATGGTTCTCCAAACAAAAAAAGAACCTCTCCTTGGGATTTTAAAAATAGAAATACTGATGTATGATTCTCTTCTGTTGCTTGGGTGTGCATTGTCTGTGGTATATTCATTTTTGTATTATCTGGTGATACTTGTATATATTGTAAGGAGAAATTAAACTTTGTATGTTAAAATGTCACTTGATGTGCTTCATTATATGAACTGGTATCCTGATGTGTTTCCTTGAGGAGTTCTGCTTTACATCAGTAGGACTGATGTAAAGGAAAGCAGAATTAGCTGTTTTACATTAACTTCATTTTCTTTTTCTGTCATTAAAATAAATTGTTTTGTTTAAGTGAATACATAGCTCCTTTAAATATTCCCATCTAGAACCCTAGAAAAATTTATTTAATTATATCCTTCAAATACAATCAAATTCCTACAGAGGGTAGCCCAAAAGAACTCTGACAAAATCTGCCCTACTCTGATGTTAGCTTAGTAACTGTTCAGACACCTCTTTTAGCAACTATACATGTGCATATATATATATAATATATATATATTCATATATATATAAGCATTTCAAATACAAGCAACCAAGACAAACTTAGAGCATGTGTTCTCCAGGTGTGTGAGAAGTGAATGAAAGATAAATAGCAGTGGAAATTATTTGATTTTTTAAAATTATTTTTTCTCCTACTCTTTCCTGCACAATTACTGTTTGGGTCTGTAGGAGAAAGGTGTCTGATTCAGACACTGACTGTAGTTTTGCTGTTCATTCAGTGACTGAGCCTTAATAAGGAACATGATATTTTTCTATTCCCCATATTTTTAGAATTTTGTGTCTAAACTCCTTATTAAATGTGCACAGTAAATATTAAGAAAATATTTTTTCATACAGAGTTCATGTGACTCTCATTGAAGTTAAGGGGCGAGTTCGCCTGAGGTTACAGTCTGTTATTATGTAAATGCAGCTTTTAACATGATATTCCACAAGAGCTTCAAGTTAGAACAGCACTGGCTGTAAGGTAAAATCATACAGTAGTTTGTGGTTCTTTCACATTCAGTGCTCAAATGTGGTAAAACTGGTGTATACTTCTTGTTGAAAATCATTTGTTGTTGATAAATTTTATGGAAAATAAATACCTTCAATTCGGGAAATTCTATTATTTCATTTGCCTTAACATATTTTATTGGACGTTGCCTCAGCCCTGGTCTTGCTTCACCACGTATGAAAAGCAGCACTGGGATCTGCCATCTAGTGGCAAAGTTCTGGCAGTAAGAGTACCTGGAAAGTATTTTCATTTTTCTTTCTTCTTATAATGTAACTTCACGAAAACACCTTGAAAATATTAGTCAGGAAGCAGATAAAGGCAGAAGTCAATAAAAATGTAAAAGGCAAAAATTATATAATTAGTGTCTTTTCTTGGGTCATGTAAATTTTGAAAAATCTTCAGACTATTAAGAAAGAAAAGTAACAAAATAATTTCAATTAAGATGAATATTTCTGAAAATGTATAACTGTATGCTTTAGTTAGTATTGGTACAGTTACATTATTTGAAATCCATAAAATACACCTTTTCAGAGAAAACTGTTAATTGACAGTTAAATTCTTATATTAAAAAAGTTGTCTGTAAGAGCTGTATCTGTAGGTAAAAGAACAGAAGACCAGGCCATTAGTACTTCAGCAGAGCCCAGGGATTAATCAGGGTCAGGCATGTGGCTGAAATTTATCCCCAATAAAGTCAGTAGCAAAATTCAAGAAGACTTGCTGAATAAACCCAACACAGGTTTCTAAACAAGTTTAAATTAATAGAATGAGAAATGACGCCATACGTCTTCCTCATCCCCATTTATGAATTGCCAGCAGATTTATGATGAGGTTGCTTAGACAAGATGCCAGACACCCAACTCCAAGTCTTCCTCTACCTAGTTTGGGTGTGGAACTGGAACTTTGGTGTTCCTGTGCTTTAATCCATTCAATTGTATTGCTCTTTTTTCCCTCTGGACAACCAAATGATAGTCTTGACACTGAAGTGGAAGCCAAGGCCCTCTGAGCCCTTGACAGGTACTAATTTAGTTTCAGGACAGTTTTATCAAGCAGTGATGTGAGAGTACGTCTGTGAGACATTTTTAGAAAAATGCCTTGCACTGCCATTGTAATTGTTCTTCATTAAAGTAAGTTGCAATGCGTTTGTAGTTTCACAAACCCAAATGTTTTGCTCTCTTTTCTTTTAGAGAGTGTCATCATTCACCAGTTACGCGTGAACTCTAGATGAGCTACCGCCCGCTAGAGCTCTCTGTGTGCACTACCCTCCATGCCTGTGGATGGATCACTGTAGAAGCTCTCTGCCATCAACACCAGGGTCACTTGTGCTACTGATTATTTGTGGAAGTCTTAGTGCTTCCATTAGGTTTTATATATTTTTTTTTCTTGGTAGAGCATTTAAAACGAATGGCCTTGCTGGTATTTTAAAAGTATCTAATCAGAGGTAGAGCAGCAGTCTTTCTGCCAGCTGAATTTCACTTTTATTTGCAAAGCCTAAGGCACGTGCTTGATTTTGTTTGATATTTGCCATATAATTTATTTTTATAATACACTTTGTAAAGTAGCTGTCCCAAAGTTGCAATTCCTGTTGCTTATGATGCATTTATTTGTAGAATACACTGTCAAATTTGCAATTTGATATTTTTGTAATAGAGAGTATGTGAAGAAAGAAAAATGTAACTTCAGCAATGTTTTCTGTTTAAATGGAAAAGTATTCAGTACATTTTTTTGCCACCATGAGATTCTGTGAGACTAAATACTCTGAAGACTGCTGTATGGAATTTGTTGCAGAATATTTCTTGCACTGTGTGATGGTTTGGCATAAAATTAAGTATTAAAGTCCAATGCCTTGAAATACAACCAGATTTACTCATTTTAAACAATGTAAGTCAGTTTTTAAAGCTGTGATTTTTTCTATACAAAGTATGTTTTTACTTCTGCCTGTACCAAAAAGTTGATTTTCATTACACTGTAACTAATAAATTTTCACAACTGTGCAAATGTAATCAGGTGTTTGCACTTCAACTCCAGTTGCTTAAGGTTGGCAGTGCTGATTTATGTATTTGTTTATGGGGACAGAATATGGGTTTGGAAGTCCCTTTTTCTGAGTGGTGTCTCATACAGTGTCACAGTGATGTACAGGGTGAAACTGATTGATAGAATCATAGAATGGTTTAGGTTGGAAGGCCCTTAATGATCAGGTAGTTCCAATCCCCCTGCCACGGGCAGGGATGCCTTCCACTAGATCAGGTTTCTCAAAGCCCTGGCCTTGAACACTTCCAGGAAAGCTGTTCAGCAGCTTCTCTGGGCATTTTGTTGCAGTGTCTCACCACCCTCACAGTAAAGAATTTCTTCCTAATATCTAATCTAAACCAACTGTCTTTCAGTTTGAAACCATTCCTCCTTGTCCTGTCAGTACATGCCCATGCAAATAGTCTCTCCATCTTTCTTGTAGGCTCAGGAGTTAAGATACAGAGACGGATCAATCACCAAGCTCTTAATGACTTAATTGTTTTTAACCTTGTGCTTTCACAGCATGGGCAGAGATGTTCAGCTGGTACTGTCAGAATCTTTAGTCCTGGACTAGAACCTGGACTAGACACCAGGCACTCTGCCACACGCTGTGGGTCCCCTTTTACACTGGTGGCTGTAGCTTCTCAAACAGCATCCAGAGAGTTCTGTGACAGCTATACTCAAGATGATTTTTTAATGAATGATAAATAAAGCTACATGAGATCCAGGCAGGGTAGTTTTTTCTTATACATTTCATAATCAAGGATTTTTAATCTAAATCATTGGCACATACTTAAAATACTGCAGATTTTTTAACTGCAGAAGCTACTGGGAAAAATTATTTTTTTTTGGAAAGGAGAACAGTGTTGCTTGCAGGACATGTGCTGTGAGATGCCAGAAAGAGTGCATTAATGCAGCATCCCACTAGGATGACTAGGTTGGTCCATCTTTGAAGCTGGAATATCACACTGCAACGTAGTCAATTTGGTCTTCATGGGAGCCATGGGAGCTGTTTTTCCTTTTACATATGAGTTCTGCAACAAATGCTGACATTCTAGAGAAGCAGGATATTCTGGGACCTGTATGAACTTTTTTGGAGTTGATCATTGTGAAGAGTTTACTAACACAGCCATACTGAGGAATCAAAATAAGTGCTGCTTATCCTGGCGGAAGAGTCATTCTGTCGGTATAGCTGATTCTTAGCAGGTACACCACGTTTTTTAAGGAATGGGGGGTTTTTTTTGTACAGCAGACAGTGTATGCCAATAACATAGCTGTGTCTGTAGATCATATTTTAGAGCAAGCTGAGAAGAATTACAGCTTTTACAGAGCAATACAGCTGAGGTGAATAAAGTAAAATCTCAGTTTACTGCACAGCAGAATGAACATTGTAGTGACCCAGATTTTCTATTTTCAAAACATTACTTGGGAATCCAAACCTATCCACGTTAAGATCTACACTGAGCTCAGCTGGACTGAAATTCCTGGCTATTTGAAAGTGACAGTAACATGCCTGAAGTAAACTTCAGCTTTTAAATATGAGCAGGACATAAGTAAAATCTTATTCTGAAATTGAGTCTAGATTTAAAAGGTCCCAATCAAAGAAGAAAATATTTTTCCTTGTCTAGATTTTAATATAAAGCCAATTCAGTATGAATGTAAGTTTATGATTCATAAACAAGTACATAAACATTTACGGTTTTGCAATTACATTAAGTTTTTAAGCTTCCCAAAATAAAGCTTTCTTTAAAGCAATCATGGTTTATTCAAATAATTTCGATTTTAAAATATTTTTGATGAACAACAGTCTGGAAGAGGAGACCGGTGATTTCATCTTGCATTTATGTTCCTGGTCAGTTTTTTACACTACCTAACCTGGATGTGAATCTAAGACAAATATGTAAAAAAAAGTGCATTAGCCACATAACTAGCCTGTATTTTGGGGACACTCAGGAAGAAATCTATTAATATAGACTAAAGATGTGACTAACTTCTGCAAGTATTATCAAGTATTGTAAGTTTAAAGGAGGTAATTGGGAAGTGCTTTCACACTAAGATAATGTAGAGGCTACTTTGGGCTATAGATAACCATAGCTTTTAAGAAATAGAAAACCAGTGAAAGTTCTACTTTTCCCTTAGAGATCTCTTACTGTCTAAAGAGGACCGAAAGACCTGTGTAGTATAATTACAGGGATAAAATATAAAGTTTCAATCTAGGAAAAAAATCTCAAATACATAGATATCTAGAGCCAAACCCTACAGCCCGTGAGTTTTCCTTTTGTCTTGTTGTGAAAAATAATTGGACAAATTTAACATGCACTTCCTTGCCAGTTCTCTCACACCTGGGAGCATCAGATCCCAGCTTCCTAATATTGCCCCTTGGTTATCCTGCTGCCAGAGAAATTTCTTGCCATCTTTCACCACAGGTTTACAAGCAGTCTTGCTCCCTTGGGACCCCAGGTTGCATCTCCCTGGATTCTCTGTGAAGGTATGGGAATAAAAGTTACTATAGCTGAAGGTAATAATTGCAAACAGAAGACAATAAAGGAAAAGGTGGTACTAGTGATAAGGAGCTTATCTAGGGGCAGCAAAAGTTGGGGTCCACAAGATAGTGGAAAAGATAAATTAGGAATGATAGTTTTAGCACAGAGGCCACAAAGAATACGATTAACTGTTTTACGCGATACAATTATTTAGGCACCGAATTAATGCTTAAATTTTAGATTTTTGTATATATCTCCGAATTCCCTATGCTGTCTATGACAAAGAGGCCTTTTGTGCCTCCAGAGCGAAACACATTTGCACGAGACATGTGCTCCCCCCAGTGGTCTTGGCTGATGCTCTCGGTGCTCCAGAGAACTAAAAGGCATTTATTTTGTGAAAACTGTTCCACAGCCAGCTAAAAAGTGTTCAGGTTGGACTACATGCCTATAAAGTTATTTAATGAAATAGTTCGAATTATTTTTTTCCTTGAAATCAAACCAATACACAAATACTTGCTGAATGTGGATTTTGGCAGCACTCTAGAGTGACTGCATAGGAAGGACTAGAGTCCTCACAAAACAGACTTTAATGCAGAAGTGCCAATAAAGTGAGAAATATGGACTTTTAGTGTTGCATTAGCTTGAGCAATGCCTGCTAAAGTATTCTGGGATACATGTACACACTCCCACACTGCGTTCCACAAGGTGAAATTCTCTATGGACAGGGTTTTAACCACTGGAACAGGCTGCCCTGGGGGGTGGTGGTGGAGTCACTGTCCCTGGAGGTGTTTAAGAAAAGGTGGTAAATGTCTCTCGGTGCAATGATGTAGCTGGCACGGTGGTGTTCAGTCAAAGTTTGGATTCAATGACCTCAGAGGTCTTTTCCAGCCTAATTGATTCTGTGATTCTATTTAGTGCAGTCAGGTTAGCTCCTAAGGGAAAACTACATTCATATATATAAGCATCTAAAGGGTGGGTGTCAAGAGTCAGAGGGAGCCAGACTCTTCTCAGTGGTGCCAACCAGCAGAACAAGAGGCAACAAGCAGAAACTCATGCACAGAAAGATGCACCTGAATATGAGGAGGAATTTCTTTACTGTGTGGGTGACTGACACCAGAACAAATTTCCCAGAGAAGTTGTAGAGTCTCCCTGACTGGAGATACTTGAAAACCGTCTGTGCTATGTGCTCTGGGATGATCCTGAGCAGGGGGGTTGGACCAGATGACCCGCTGTGGTCCCTTCCAGCCTTACCCATTTCTGTGATTCTGTATTCACTGCACTGACTCACTGACACCTCCTGACAGCACAGCAGAGCGGAGTACAGAGCAGAACAGCTCTCAAAAGTGGTGGTCAGCACACACGGCTCCATCAAGAGAAGCTCTCAAGACTCTCGTGCATTATTACATCTCTACAATGGCACTGATTCTATTTATGAGGGTAGGAAGCCGAAGCTGACTGCTCCATTTTTGACCCAATGGACGCTGCCTTGGTTCCACACCGCTCCTCATGGCAACAGGAGGAGGCAGGGGGGCCCTCCTGGAACACTGTGCAGGGGTGTCAAGGCTGCGGGCCTGGGTCTTACCCCAACCCCGGGCACAAGGCAGCAGGGCCCCTGCCCTAAGTGCACCAGAGCAGAGCCTGCCTGGCCAGCACATTGAACACGTCCTATGAGGAGCAGCTGAGGAAGCTGGAGGGGTTTGGCCTGAAGTAAAGGGGGCTCCAGGGGGACATCATTGCTCTCTACAGGTCTCTGAGAAACGGCTGGGGTGAGGTGGGAACTGGTCTGTTCTGCCATGCCCGCAGTGAGAGGACAAGAGGAAATGCCTCAGCTGAGATAGGGGAGATTCAAATTAGGTACTAGAAAAAAATATTCACTGTAAGGGTGGTCAGGCATTGGAATAGGTTGACCAGGAAGGTGGCAGAGCCACCATCCCTGGAGGTGTTCAAGAGGAGACTGGATCTGGCACTGGGTGACGTGGTTGAAGGGTCACAGTGGCAGTGCCGGGTGGATGATCGGACTGGATGATCGTGCGGGTCCCTTTTAACTATGACGATTCCACGACTTCCATGAATCGGGGAGGCGCGCGGCCGCGGCGCGTCACCGCCCGCGCG
>WEKY01053702.1:189108-212126 GCA_013390045.1 Picathartes gymnocephalus
GCCGTGCGCGCTCCCGCCGCCGCCGCGGCCGAGTACGCAGGCGCGGTGCCACCGGTCACGTGTCGCGCGGTGGGGGGGCGGCGGCGGCGCCATGGCGGTGAACTACAGCGCCAAGGAGGAGGCGGACGGGCACCCTTCGGGTGGCGTCGGGGTGCCGGGCGGCGGCACGGTGGGCGGCAGCGGCGGCGGGGGCGCCGTGAAGACTCGCAAGCCCGACAACACCGCGTTCAAGCAGCAGCGGCTGCCGGCTTGGCAGCCCATCCTGACGGCCGGCACGGTGCTGCCGGCCTTCTTCATCATCGGCCTCATCTTCATCCCCATCGGCATAGGCATCTTCGTCACCTCCAACAACATCCGCGAGTACGAGGTGCGCGGGGCAGGGATGCCCGGGCCGGGGCTCTGGGAGCCTCCGGAACCCGCTCGGGGAGGCCGGGCCGGGCAGGGCAGGGCGAGCGGGGATCGCCTGCCCGGAGACCGCCTGCGACTCCGGGAAAGCCGGTCCCCTCCCGGTCTGCCGGGCCGCGCGGGGACCCAGGCGGGTTCTGTGCGGAGCGGACACGGCTGCCGGGCTGCTGCGATCCGGCCTAACGTCTGTGCTCGTCAGCAAAGCGTCCATTAATTACCCTGAGCAGACTCCGAGCTGAGAGTCATCTCCGCATAGGCTGTAGCCCTTCCGTGAGTTCTGCCAGTTCTCCCGAGTGAACTTGCAGGGAAGTTACTGTCAGCATTTAATCGACACAGCCGAATGCACGATTTTTTCCTCAGCAGTTCAGAAAGTATACGCACCATCCTTGGGATAGCCTGTTGCAGTCCATTATATGTCTTCAAGTGTTCCAAAGTAATTGTATTTTCAGGACAAAGCTCTGTGGTGAATGTATTGCTGTAATTCTTACCTGCACCGGTGATTTAATGTTGCAGGTGCAGTATGGGAGACCAGGGGTGTCCAGAGTAAACTTGGAAACAATGATCGAAGAGTGTGGCTTTTTCTAATTAACACTTACAAAACGCAAGTCATGTACATCTGATAATCAGCCATGCTACTGCTGTGAAAAGTTGCTGAGTGTTAGCTGAAAACTGAGCTGTATATTACAGATGGATCCCTTTGATAACAGAATCAGTTTGAGTTGTAAGGAAATAACCTGCAGGGCTTAGGGACAGGCAGCCTTGAGAAACAATTGACAACTGTTACTAGTTTTGGTGAGCTAATGTGACTGAGATTGATTGTAGGGAAGAAGGTGTGTAGTTGTTTGTTGTGTTGTTTTATTGGAGAATATGAATTTTTGTGGATCAAATCACTCCTGTTACTGGACTAAGCTGTCACTTTTTAATAAGTAGTATTTAAGACAGTAGCTTGGCTGGTGGCAGTAATTTGGCAGTGAAGCCCAATTAGCTAGAGAACTCATGAGGTAGGGAATGAGTGGTATTTCGATATTTCTCTTAAAATGCAAATAATGCTATAACAAAACCAATTTTAATCCCTTTTATGTTAAGAGCTACAGTTACAGTGAAGTAGAAAAGCAGAAGGGAAAAACCCAAAAGCTGAGGTTTATTTTACAGCATCCAAATTTGTCTGTAAGCATATTTTTTTGGAAAATAGTTGGTTCTTATATCAAGTGTTGGGGATATGCTCAACGTCTGAAAATTGGCACAAGTGCTTCAGAGAACATGGGCATACAGGTTTTTAAATTGTCATTTTGTAGTTTATCGAGGTAAATGCAATTGCACATTTTCAACCTGACATTCGGTGGAGAAGTAAAAAAATATTCTTGCTAACCCTGGTTTTTATTGACAGCTGCATTTAAAGTAGCCATTTCTGTAGTAAAAGAGTACAAAGTTTTAGATCATTATAATTGGACAAATATATCCTTTTTCCATTATGACTGAATCTGCATTGATCTATGGGAACAAGAAATTCATCAGTTTCATGAGTCCAGAAACATAAGCGACTTATTGTACCTATATTGCTGCTGTATGCATATATAGGATTTTTATATACTGTTGTTGCTTAAGCAGCTCAGTCAGGTACTCTTGGTAGTTTCCAATAGAAGCCAAAAACTAGTTGTTCCCACCTAACATTCGGCACAAAAGTTAGAGGTGAGCTGGGAGCATGACTGATTCTCCCCTGCACAATCATGTTGTGCATATACAGCAGTAGTAACCATTTGTGTTGGAGACCAGTTGGCAGGCACTGGCCTTCAGTCCTCTCTAATTTCAAGATAGTCAAGACTGGAAGGAGTTTCATTTGTTTGTTTCGGTGTATGGATTTAGTCTTTCACCTTGTGAAGTTCTCAAAAATCTGATTGTTAGGCTTTTGTGAGGACAGGAGAGACTTTGGAGTCTGTGTTAAGTCAGAATGGGGAAACTTATGTTCTGTTGCCTGATCCTCATACATGTCTTACAAAGTACTCATCCAGTGACATTCTGCAAGGGAGATTATCATCCTAAAGGCAGCTGAATTTCAAAAAAAAGTAAGTTTAAATCAAAAAAGGCTTTATAGTTGCAGCAGCAAAACACAGATAAAGCATTTTACCAATTAGGACCAACATCTGAGCTCTATAAACACCAGTGAGGGGTGCAGTTTAAGATACTGCTGTCACATACATGCTTAGCTGATATGTCTCTGCTTAGAATGCTGGCTTTTGTTATAACCTCCAAAAATTATTCACAGATAGCTGTAAGTTTAGCTGTGGGAGACAAGACATCCAGAAGCTACATGCAGTGACTAAGGTTTTTTAGAAATGTAATCCGACAAGGAGGCACAGGTGGTTATTTACACCTACCTCCTACGCAATAGCATACCTCTTAAATGTGTGTGTGTGTATGTGCCTGTAAACTTGATGTATTGGAATTGAATAGGATGTTTACTTTGTGGCCCTGAAACATACATATTTAGGTTCAAGTCACTCTTTCCTGAAACAAGTTATGGTAGCCATTAGTATGTGGATTGTGCTGTTCTTCTACAGGTGCAAGGAAATGTAGCAGCAAAATGTACCTCTTCCATTGATTGCCTTCATAAGCTGTCTTGATTCAAATGTGGAAGATTTCCAACATCTTAAGTGTACTAGAATTACCAGGTTTTTCTTGTGTTTTCTCTAGCATTTTTTCATAGTTTCATTTATCTTGGGTCTGTCATGAAAATAGCTCATTTGGGTAGAAAATGAATCAGCTGTGTAAATGTCTTTTTGCCTGTTACTGAAGGGTGAGAGAGTTCTATATTTCCTGGGTGGTGGAGTGTTGGTGTTTTGGTTTGGGTTTTTGTTTGTTTGTTTGTTTCAGGTTTTTTGGGGGGGATGTTTTTTGTTTGGTTGGTTGGTTTTTGGGAGGGGTTTGTTTGGGTTTTTTGGGGGGGTTGTTTTGTTGTTTTTTGTTGGTTTTTTTGTGGTTTTTTTAACATGTATAGAGTGAATAAGAAGCACTGACAGAGCATATTAATATATGATAAAATGTGAGGAATATACAAAGTATTAAATGTGTAGGAAAGAGATCTTCGTGCTGTTACTGCAGCTGTGAAATGCATAATGGTAGATAAAAAGCCAGATTGACTTAAGGCATGGCGAGGAATGGAGAACTGAAAATAAGTACATTACTATTGCCTACATCTTCAGCCTTGAGTTCTGTTCCCGTAGCCTGATGTCAGAAATGATACAAAAATTAATAAAACTTACAGAGAGGAACAGCACAGAGGACCAGATTTATGGATTGCCTTTTATACAAGAAATGGTCAAGCAGAGTAGGATAAATATGTGACAAAGTATGAAGTCTGCAAAATCACAAATAGTTTGTAGAATGTGTATGCAGTAGTTTTGTCATTTCTATAGGTGTATGTCAGCTGACAAACATCAACAGCCTGGAAGGCCATTGGTGTGGAATAACCTGGATATGCCCAATGTCCTTAAATCTGAAGATTTTGGGAAAGGCACACTGTGTCGGGTTGTCAGATGCTGGCCGATCCCAGGGGACAGAACAGTGACGTCATGCCTTGTTCTTGCCCTAGACTCCAAAGTCAGTCCTTAGCTCTCACAGTCAAAGTCATTTTGTTACTTTGTCAAGAGTTGAAGATGGATGCCTTCATCCTTTTAAATAAGCTCTCTCTTGAATGTAATCTGGAAATGTGGATGCAGAAAAAAACACTTGTGTTGGCAGTTACTGTACAGGAAAGCTCTCTGATAGCATGCAAGCTGATTAACAGTCATCAAAAGCGTGGTCCTGCTTCAATATACATCAGTTTCATGCTCCACAGAATTTGGTCAATAACGTTTTTAAAAGTGAAGTCTTTAGGTCTTTTGCAACCTTATTCTTCAGCCCGTGCTCTTGATCTAAAACTTCTCACACTGGCAGGTTCTTTCTTAAGGAGCTGCTTGCTTCAGCTTACTTCAGCCGAACACGCCCACCCCCGAGTTAGCCTTCAACAAACGAGGTGCATTGTTCACTGAGAGCAGCAGTGGGGTCTGTCTGCTGCAGCTAAAGAGAGCTGATCATGGCTGCTTCAGCAGTGCTATTTCTAGATCAGCATAAACTTAATATCTTGTTCAGCTGAGGAACAAAGATTGTGATCTGCTTTCAATCTCCCTCTCTCTCTGCCAGCTAATAGCTTCTGATGCTGTCTGGTTCCAGGTAGGGTCATTAGGGTGTAGTTTTTGTCTGTCAGAAATCCGGCAGCAGAGCAGATGCCAATCAGTAAAATTGTTTGCTGATGGAATTGGTTACAGCTTAATACATACTGGAGAAGTCACAGGAAGAGAGGCCCTGAAGAAGATGCAGAGGAAAATAGACTTCAGTTCTTTCCTGAACACACCTTGTGTGTTTGTTTTAGCTAACCTTAATATGGATATTAGGACAGACCATACATCACTAATTCTTTGTTATGCCTTTCACTACAAACATAAATCAGGAAAAACCACTTGCAGCAGCCTTTCATATAACTCTATAGATGTTGTAGTTGAAATGCTACTGCTGCTAAACATTTTTTTTGCAATAAGTATAAGGTAGATATTTCGCCAATCTGAGTCTAAATGCTAAAATAGGTAATTCATGATAAGTGGAGAAATATATCTTTTGTAGGCAGATGGAAGCTTTCTTCTGCCACACTTACTGCAGCTGCATGTGAGAAAGAGCTAACGTGGTCAACTCACTTGAGTTGGCTTGGACTGTAGGGTGAGCTTGTGGCTACTGAGGCTGAATGCACAGATTTTAAAAAAAACGTGTTTTTTTGGGCTACACTATTCAAGACAGATAATATTGTATAAGCCAGATTAATACTGATCATCTTTCTTGTCCATATACTGGTTATTTTACCATTCCTGACAAAACAATATTGGTGTATTAATCTTTCCTGTTTTAGGACAATGTGGGCATTAAATGATTTTAAAATTTTATTTTAAATCTTCAAATTAAGTGGCTAAAAATGGTCAACAAAGCAAGTTTTCTAATGCAAATCTTTTTTTTTTTTTTTTAATTAATTATCTAGACTTTTAAAAGCTTAATGTCTCTGGAAAGCATTTATAAGATGAGATTTGCTTGTTGTAGTATGTGTGTTTGGAAACATCATGTTGTCTGGAGTGTCTGCTGTTTTTTGTTTTGGTGTGTTTTTTTGGTTGGTTGATTTAGGGTGGGATTGGGGCTGGGTGGAGGGGTCTTGTTGGTTTTGTTTGGTTTTGCTCCAGGAGTAATTTCACCTCAGTGTTAAATTTGTTTACATCTGAAATCAAGCATATAGTCAAAATTAAAAACTTATTTACAGAATCAAAAAATGGTTAAGGTTGGAAGAGACTTCTTGAGATTGTCAGACAGGCCTGAATGTGCACTTGGTGTTGAGATATATGATTGCAAAATAAATGCCACAGCAACTCTGTGGCTTAATAATAATGTTTCTTTACTCTCCCATTGTAAATTAATGACTCTTTTTCCGGTTACAGATTGACTATACAGGAACAGAACCTTCTAGTCCCTGCAACAAATGCTTAAATGTGTCCTGGGACAGCACACCTCCTTGTACATGCACCATCAATTTCACACTGGAACATTCATTTGAGGTATGCTGCCCTGTGTGCCAGATGAAATCAGAATGGTTTATGTGATCTATTTCTTGCTGAAAATGAAAGCTTTATCACTTAAGTATTTCTTTTTTTCCTTTTTTTTTTCTTTTTTTTTCCTATTTGAGAGAATTATTTTTAGTTTTCCTTTGAACTTGGAATCTGATTTTTGTGTCCCCTTTTTCACTAGCAGGGATGAGATGTTATCTTAATGCCTCTATTTATCTGGAAATGTACAACATTAAGTGGAATGCTGGTGTTTTACACATTCAGAGTTAACCCTGTGTATCAGATAGCTGGAAAGTAGATCAGCTATTCCTGCACGATTTACAAAATCTCAGTTCAACAGGAATTGGAAATACCAGATAAGTGCTTTCTGGCAGGTAGGAAGCAAATGAGGTTTATGGGTTCTACATCGGACAAGACAGGTATTGGGATTAGTGCTGGAATATAATTCTGATAGTTGGTGGCATGTTTATATTGTTTGACTTCAGCCTTGTTAGGATAGTACTTTTATGTACTCAGTGTGAAGAAAGGATTGAGGTTCTTACTTTATGAATGTTGCTGTAAACCTAAGAGTTTAAGAGCTTAAAATTGCAGATTTGTGTGAATGAAAACCCCTCTTTCCCCATCTTGCTTCTTGTAGAGCAATGTATTCATGTATTATGGACTTTCCAACTTCTATCAAAACCACCGTCGTTACGTGAAATCTCGAGATGACAGCCAGCTAAATGGAGACAACAGTTCACTACTTGTAGGTATTCATGCTTGGATGTGAATGAGCAACTAGTTTCTGACTATTGCATAAATCACATAGTGTATTTAATTTCACAGTAATGAGGTACTAGAATTTTTGCATAACAGAAGGCAACCATAAGGAATTGATATTTTGTGAATTTATTACTGAAAATAACTGTAAAGTATTATAAAATTTCATGTTGATCATGCAGTAAAAACCAGGTTAGTTGTATAAACTAGCACAGACTCATTTGCCTTTTTTCTTTCTAACTGTCAGAATCCAAGTAAGGAATGTGAGCCTTACCGCACAAATGAGGACAAACCCATTGCTCCTTGTGGAGCTATTGCCAACAGCATGTTTAATGGTATGGTAACACTTTTAAGTTATCATTTATATGGGTCTGTGATCTAGTGTATGTTTTCTGTTGTGTTGCACATCATTCTGAGTAAAGAAATCGTGGGCTTTATTGTTTTGAATTAACACATTTTCATTGTTAAGAATCAAATAAATGTCTTGTATTGCTGTTACTTGTTTCAAAATTGCTAGGAGAATTAATTTAATCTCATATCACACAAAGGATGGAAATACCTATTGTGAGAAGGTGCTACTGCTGTGATGTAGAAACATAGATATGATATATGGATAATAAACTTATCTCATATACACTCATTCTTACAGAACAGCTTGTGATTGTGTCAGGCAGATAGTAAATAACCTTGCCCAGTTGTTTTTGTTTTGTTTTCTCCTGGAGGTGATTGTTTCAGTGCTTATCAAGATCATCTGTCTAATGAAAGTTTCTTCAGCTGGTTTTCTAATTTGATTTTGTCTTTAGATACACTGGAGTTATATCGCATTGATAATGACACAAGGACTCCAATTACTTTGATCAAAAAAGGCATTGCATGGTGGACAGATAAAAATGTAAAGTTCAGGAACCCTACAGGAGATGGAAACAACTTAACTGCACTTTTCCAAGGTAAAAAAAAAAAAAAAACCAAAACGAAATTTTAAGAATGGCAAAATGTTTCAAACACCTTTTGATTTTAAACACATTTTGATTGCCTCACTGACATTTTACTGAATGTGCTAAATAAATGTTCTGTGAAGAAATCCAAGCTAAGGACTACTCTACTATTTGAAAGGTTGTCTTTAAGTAATAAAAGCTGAAAGTATCTGATGAAACTGTTTGGTTTTTACCTTTACTGTAATCATTAATCTGGTAGTTTTTAATTTCTGATTTTTTTTTTGTACCCTGAATACTAAAAAATATGTAACGTCTGCTGCTGGGGTTTAACCCCACTTGGCAACTAAGCATCACAAAGTGTCTCACTAACCATGCCCTTGCTCAGTGGGAGGGAGGGAAGAATTGGAAAGCTGAAAGTGAGAGGGCACATAGATTGAGCTAAAGACTGTTTAGTAGTTAAAAACAAGCAACCAAACCAAAAACACAGGAGAGAGGAAGATAAAACCCGAGAAAAGCAAGTAATGCAAAAGAAAAGAATTGCTCACCACTATCTGAGTCCCTGAGTCAAAGCAGGCCCTGCTTACCTCTACCTGCCCTTTTCTTTGGTGAGTCTGATGCGATATGGTATGGGACATCCCTTCAGTCAGCTGGGATCAGCTATCCCATCTGTGTCCCTGCCTGATCTCTCCTGGACCCCCGGTCTCCTCGCTGATCGGGTAAGGTGAGGAGGAGAAGAGGCCTTGGTGGTAAATACTGTTTAGCGATAACAAAAACATCACTCTTTATCAACATTATGTCCAGCAGAAATCCAGAACATTTTCCCATACCAGCTACTGTGAAGAAATTTAGTTTTATTCCAGTCAAGACTAGTACAAGTTTGATTGTGTGAAATTAACTTATAAAGAAATCCTGCAGTTGTTAAATTAAACTCTTCATATGGAGTTTTCATTTAAATGTTTCTATGGCTAGGTTGTACTGTTCTCTAAAAAAACTGATTATTTTTGTTATTAGAAGTGACTGATGTGTCTCATTTCTTAGGTTTATATATGGTTTGGCAAATAAAGGTTTCCTTTGGCTACTATGTCTGAAAAGACTTCTTAGGGCTCTAAGAGCATGTGTGTTTATGCAAAGTATATAATAACTTCAGGTTTCACCTGATGTGGGTTTCTTGCTTAGTCATAGCCAAATTACATGTGATGGCTCAACCCTTGGAAAAGCAGATACCTTATCCTAATACACTGTGGAATTGTACTTCCAATAACATTAGCAAAAGCATTTGTACATAATCTGAAATGATGTTTACAGTATTACTTGCTCTTGGTTCAGGAAATGGTTCTCAAACTCTACTAAGTGAGCAGAGGACCTATTGTCGTAATGGAAAATTATCCACCCAGCGGTGCTTTGAAACAAGACTTCCTACCTGCATGAATTGTTTAAATAAATCGGCAGTGCTGTCATGAATTATGTTATTTATTTATAGAATTAAAACTATTTAAACTGCAAAATACAAAGTTCTTAAACAGCTCAGTGTGTTGCAATAGTAGTGAGTCAGCCTGTCTGTTCATACTGTTTATAAGTTAATGTGTTTTTTTTGTGATATTAGAATGGATTTTGATGAGCCAGTGTGTTACTCAGTCCTGTATTTGAAATACTTTATTATTTTTGTTTAATTCTAGGCACAACAAAACCTGTGAACTGGCCCAAGCCAGTGTACATGCTGGACTCAGAGCCTGACAACAACGGCTTTATCAATGAGGACTTCATCGTGTGGATGCGCACAGCTGCTCTGCCAACGTTTCGCAAGCTGTATCGCCTCATTGAAAGGAAGAATAACCTTCAGCCTACCTTACAGGCTGGAAAATATTCTTTGGATATTGCATACAGTATCCTTTGAAAGTGGGCCTTAGCTGGGATTGCACAGGCATATATTTGCAAGTTCAGATTGAACTAGCCTTTCTTACCATCTCTAAAAAAAGGATGGTATTGAGCTGTGGTTGAAAACTGGCACTGAGACCTAGATAGACTGTTACCATCTTTTACTTCTGTGCTAGTTTTATAGCATTAATAGCTTCATAGAGACAGGGAAATCAGGTTGCTTGGGTGCTGCAAAGGAATTGAGGAAAAAATAGGAACAAAGGAAAGAACAGAGGTAGCTGGTAGCCAAGGAATTTAAGAACTGTAACTTCAAGGTGAAATGACATTATGTAGTGAAAGGCAGACTGACTTTGAAGGTCAGAAAAATGACAGAGCTGTGGATCAGGTGAAGGTCTGTCATTCTTTGTTGGGGAGACTAAATATTAGGTAGAAGTGCAGGAGACTAGAGAAGGAGGGTTGTCATAGTTACTAAATTCTTAAAATTCAAAAGCACTTAATGATACTTTTTATATAGCTACTGCAGTGTAGTATGCCAACACAAGTGTTCCTTTGCTGTAAAATTGTGGGGAGTGCATGTAAAACTGCATGAACCTAAAGAAAAATTTTGTACTAAAATAGACACAAGGACTTCAATTTATATTTCCCTCACTTTATTGAAGCTACTTTCGTAACACCACAAAATCATGCATTTTACTCTTCTTCAGGGTTAGTGTCTCCTAACATGGCTTTTGTTTTGAAGTAGCTGACAATGCCCAGATTAGTTTTAGCCTAAAAAGAACAGCTAAGTGTTTCATATTTGCAGTTCCAGTTCCAAAGGCAGCAGTTTGTATTTGGAACCTGAGTGAAATGACCCAAAATGTTCATGTGCCTACTTCAAACTAGGTTTGGAAACTTGCTTCTTGTTTTCCTAAACGTTTTTCAGATTATCCTGTACACAGTTTTGATGGACGAAAAAGGATGATCCTAAGCACCATCTCGTGGATGGGAGGCAAAAATCCCTTCCTGGGAATTGCTTACATCACTGTTGGGTCCATATGCTTCTTCTTAGGAGTGGTATTGCTGATCATTCATCACAAATATGGCAATCGAAACACTAGTGCAGACATTCCCAATTAATCTTGTATTCTGAAAATAAATGTACTGCATGTGCATCAAGGCCAGTCCAGAATGGACCCAGTTTTTGGAAGACAAATCTCTGCTTCTGTCATTTCTGAGACTGGGTGCATAATTTTTACCTAAAGCTCCCCTTTCCCATACTATGGATTAACTCTTGAAAATGACGGGTATACAATTAGCTCTATTGATTGTATCTTTGCCTATGTCAGAAACAATTTTTCTGATGTTTGCCTCTAACTGGGCAGGCCACATGATGCATATAGCTCCTGTTCCCTTGATGCATCTGCTGCTTGTTCACGTGCTGTGTAATGTTGGTATGATTCAGTACATTTAGATTGTGTGGAGAAAGATGGTTATAAGATACTGTAAATTGTTGACTTTCCAGAATTCAGGTGTCAGTGCTGTTGAAAGAAGTCAAGTCTTAAATGTTTTCTTCGATTTACTGTCTTGTGTGCATGGGCTCCTACATTTCTTGCTGAGATTTTAATATATTTATACAAGTTGTTAAATATTTTTCCTGTGTCCTACCCACCTCTGTTACATTAAATCCTTTAAGTGCTCTGTAAACTTCAGCACTCTGGATTCTTTATATATTTACAATTTATGTGCCTGGCCAGTAAATGAGCATCCTATGAAGATACCAGAAAACCTATTTGTTAATTATCTGTGTGAGACCCTTTAAAAGATTGTTCTAAATTGCGACATGCTTGTTGCAGGTATAATCTTTATCTTTTTTTTTGCTTTAAGTCATGTCCAATACTAGTTGACTTTTTGCTGGTTTTGCTTTTTATGAGCAGCACCAAGCTTAATCAAGAACTTAAAAGGTGTTTTTTCCATTCATACATTGGGGTGAATTCCTTTTACTGGGTGAATTCCTTTTACTGGAGGAGTTGCCTAATTTTCTTAAAGCGTATGTATTCTGAGCAGGCTTTGTTTTAAGGGAATTGTACACTTTTTCCTTATTTGGAGTGAACACCGCATTAATTTTTTGCGGTGTTAAGGAAGGTAAACTATAGAAGTTCAGAAGTTGAGATAGCAGTGACATTTTTCCTTGAAATGCAGGTTTAGCTTGCTGTGTAACAATTTAAATATTGCAGTTAGACACAATGTGCAGGTTAGTGTCTTAAATTACAGAAGGATTCACCTTTAGGTTAATTAAAGGTTAACTGCTACCTGTAAAATATTACTTTTTGGTGACTTTTTTTTAGATGATGCACAGAAACTGTAATGTATATGGTGGAGATCACTTTATATGCAACTAGCTTGATAAAGTATGGAGTATATTAAAAGAGACCTAATAAATTCTGCAAACCATTTAATACGATACTTGGTTTTGTTCTTGAACATACATTTATTTTTATCTGGATGAAAAGACATCATTAAGTGTAAATGCAGTTTTAAATGAGTTGTGTTTCTAGGATTGCGTATTTAATACAATAATGTGTGGTCCAATAGCTTAATCTACAGGCAACTTTAAACAAAACTATTAATTTATCATGTAATTACATGACTGGTTTCACTTAATTACTTGTGTAGCCTCAGAGTTTAAATGTGTAAGTCTGGATAAACTGTGGAGTGAGGCAGCACTTCCACTGTGCTAGCTCTCTGTAACTCCATATAATAATTTGCTTAGTACAGCCTGGCAGAACAGGGCTTTCAAATAGTATCTTTTAAGATTTTATTTACAGTGTTGTGTTCATGTTGCCGGAGTTCCAGAATAAGGGTAGTCTACTCTCAAAAACTTGCAGAACATTTTAGACTTGCTTTCAACTGTAGAATAGCTGTTAGTCCAAAATAGAGTAAATGTCTCACCATTACTAGTTATTAAGATATTTTAATTTTTAGACTTTATGTTTGTCACTTGAAATGCAAACATATTCTGCTTCATTCATAATTCCTATTTTTTCCAAGTGGGAAAGGCTGCTTTTTGGGCTGTGCTTAAAATTTAACCAGAAATATTTTTCTGTTTTCACCTTGTAGTATTTTTCAATGCCTTACTTTTTTTTTTTTTTACTGACTATTGCTGTCATTGTATCTTCAGTCTAGATGATGTGCACCAGGGTGAGAATTGCTGTGTGGTTTTTGTTGCAATTAAGTGGGTTCTCTTGACAGCCTGTAGGAGTAACTACATGGGACACTATGCCCATGGAACTTAAAATGCTTGTAAGAGTTCAAAATACTGGTCAAATTTGTAAACTCTTCCTTCACTCGTGCTCATTTGTCTGGATGTCACGTTGATAACAGCGGAGATCCTTGGAGGATCCTTGGAATCTTTCAAGGCTTAATTATGAATATTAAACCTTGAAGGATGCAAGTCTTATCTTTTTTAATAGAAATCTGAGGGAGGAAAGGCCATAAGAGTGTAGGTCAGATAACATCTGCGAATAGAGCAAGGAGCATGGCTGGTTGGATTGGATTCACAGGAAGTGTCATTGACTGCACCCTTCTCTCACATACATGCCTTACTTGCAGCGGGCAAAGAACAGTTAGAGTTGAAGAGCATGCCTAGTGGGAAAATGTGACTTAAGTCTAAATCAGGTGCTTACAGTAAGTTAAAAAATTTAATAGAATGCAGCTGCTGAAGACAGAACATTGCATACAGATGGATCTGATCTTCAGAGTTCCTGTGACAAGATGATGGTTTCTGATCTTTCCTGAAAATGTGATCTACCCTTGGTATTACATAAGTTTGTGGGGGGTTTTTGGGTTTTTTGTTTTGTTTTTTTTAAATTCAAGAACTCAACATTAAACCTTTCCAATACCCCAAAATGTTCCACATATAGGCTTGTCTTTATTGAACGACCTGCCAAAAAGGCTCTCTTTCAAAGGAGAAGAAAAAAACTGAAAATCTATTTTATTCTTGCTTTCTTAGTGATGTGGCCAGTTGATGGAAGAGACTACTTCTGGCAATGTAAAAATAGACTCTGAGGTTTATTTTATTGTGCAAAGTTTTGAGATTTTGTTTGTTTGTTTGTTTAGTAGTAGTATTAAATTTTCCTTAGAGCAGTCAGGAGTATTTTCATGTAAAAATTCCCTACCTTCTAGCTTACAGAATGTTCCGATCACCGTTTTGCCTTCTGTGCCTACATGTGAAGTCTAATCTTATTTGACAGTTTCAATTAAGACTGAAGACCATTAAGAAATGGCCTGATAAGAATTAGCAGGTCCTTACATTACCTGAGTCTCTAGTAAGAAAATACCTCCCCATAAGCCTCCCATTCTGAACATCCTTAGCCTGTGCTTGAAAGTGATACTGTCCACTTGAGTTATATCAAGTGCTGCTACGAAGTCTGAAGTTGGAAGATTATCTCTCGTGTTGGGGATGAAATGAAGAGGAATAAAAGTGTAAGTCAATCATCAAGGAAGCTCAAGAAGTTTTTTAAAAAGTATAAATTGAAAGGAAGTATGTAGAGATCTTTCTCACTGGACCCTGGATAAAGATCGTGTAAAATAAAAAATTGGAGCACGTGGAATACCAGAGCTACAAATTTAATGAAATTTTTACCTGAGGACTGTGCCCAAATTTGCAAAATAAAATGGTAAGATGCTTAGTGTTGGAGGTCCAAGAATGTAATTAATGACCTCATTAGTTCTGTTAATGAAAATGGGAAGCACTGGCCTAAGATATTCTTGGAAGAAATGAAAATATGATAGCCTCAGTAGGCAACCCTGGAGACATATTTTATGTGTCATCTCTTTAGCAGGATTTATGTACCCTTGTATTACTGGTTGAAGAGGTAGAAAACCTTTTTGTGATGAATGCTTTTAAACAGCTGGATTAACAGCCCTGGTTTCTTTCTGGATTAAACAGAACTGTTCAACAGTGAGTTTTGTTAAACAATTTTGTTTTACAGTGCAATACATGCAAAAGTTGCTGTATTCAGTTAGGAAGAAGCAATGTGTTTTGTTTCTAATGAAACTTCTTCGTCCTAAAGCAGCAAGTTGCCATTTCTTATTCCCTCATATTTTAATTTCTTCATGAATTAGTCAACACTGAAGAGACCAGCTGTGCTTGCTCTAAGCAGTCATCACGTAGCTTTGATCGATAGGTAACTCACATGCCAATCCTTAAATATGGCCTTTCTGTGGTAGAGTATTTTTACAGAAACTATCCCTGAAGTTAAGATTCAGACATGCCAGAATGTGGCCCACACAGCAGAAATGAGGGAAGAATAATTTCTCTGTGAATTATGATACTTTTACCAGTATCTCAATACAACTGAGAGTATGAAAATAAGAATAAAATATTGTGTACACTCATAAGTTTGCAAGAGGAATGAATGGAAATCTTGCAGTGGTAGTGATGTATTTTTAAGTGTTATTCTGTGATAGCATTGATTGAATGTTTGAAAACCATTTATTAAATAATGTATCCAATTTCCTCCTTTGTTAGAACACCTATTTCTCCATGACTGTGCTTTTGAAATGCTATTTTTAATATTCTGCACAGCTAAGTCTATACCTATAAATCCTTGCATTTTCAGTTTCTTTCTGGGAGAGCTCATCAGATTGAGAAGTGCAGTGCTTTGAGATGTGTTCCTTGTTATTTTCATACTGGATTGAGCACTAATTTGTCCTGTTTGACACACGTTATTCATCATGAGGTTTGGCACCAGTGCAAAAGTATTGTAATGCCAAAAACTAAGTGCACTTCAACTGCAGTAAAGCCAGGAGAGAGCATTCCCGACAGCACTGTATTTCAGCATAAGATTGAAACATGAGAAGATGCAATTACGCAGCTAGATCTGCAATGCAGAAAAACCACCGGCTTCTCAGCGTAGTTTGTTGAAGGGCAAATAAATTCTTGAGAATCAAGCAGGTTTGTATTTCATACAATTCTGGCATTACTTCACTCAATGTAATTATACATCGTGAAACATGAAGATATGGGAGTTTTTTCCACACGCAGAGTACTGGGTATCCCCGCTACTGACAGAGCTTGAGGCAGCGGGCAGGTACTACAGGGGGTAGTTTGGGGTTTTCTGAGTGCAGTGGTTCAACAAAGGATGCCACATCCACCCAGGGGTGCCAGACCGCCTCCCCTGGGTCGGACCTCCTTGCCTACATCGGCGGCCACAGGGGATGTCCAACGAGTCCATACGAACAGGCGCAGCCCAGGGCGCTGCTCTCCCAGGACACGCATCCCGCCCCCTGCAGATACCAAATTTCTCAACGAAAGATTTAAATTCTGTATGCAGGAGCTCGGGGGAACGTTTCATGGATTTCCCAAAGCGCTCTCTGAAGGCGCAGGGAGCCGGCCGGCAACTACAGAATCCCGTGGCAGCAGGTTCCCCGCCGGGGCTGTGTGGCGTGAGGAAACAAACGCTCCCGGTGTGCCTCAGCCGCTGCCGGCCCTGCCTGTTCGGAGAGATCACTGCTCCTTCCTCCCGCTGCTGGGGTCTCAGCCCGGGCTCCCCGGCCCCGGCCCCGGCCCCGGCCCAGCCCCGCCGCGCTGCGCTGCCCCAGCCGGGGCGGACTGACTGGCGGGGGGCGCTGTGGGCTCTGCGGCGGCGCTCCGGTCCGCTCCCTCTATGGTATCGCCGCCGTGGGAGGGGGAGCCTCTTCCCCTTCCGCTGCCCTTGTTGCTGGCGGGAGGTGACAGGACCAAGAGCCGCGATGTGGCGGAACGTGCTGGTGAGGCCCGGGGAGAGCAGCCCGCTGCCGCCGGCGGTGTGTGGGGCTCGCTCAGGGTGCCCGCCCGGCTGAGGGACTCGGCCGCGGTGGCCGCTCTCCCTGCCGAGCGCTGCGGAGCCATCTGCGGGGGTCGGGGGAAGGTCTTCCGCGGCCCACTCGCTCCACGTAGTGCTGAGCTTCAGGGACTTGAGAGGATAAGGTTGACTCGGGGGGGCTCGGGTACGCTGAGCTCGTCTCTAGGGAGATAGATTTTATAGTGTGTTTATTTAGATTTTATAGCGTGTGGGTAAGGAGAGGAGATGGTTGTCCCGTTACTTGCAACCAGCATCACCTGGATGTTTGCTCGCCCCGTGGCTGCGTTTTTAGCGGTGGTAATTTTGTGGGGACGATGCGTTGTCAATGTTACTTGAAGGAGGCCGAGGCCGCTGGCAGCTTAGAGCTACCGCGCTTTGAGCCTTGACATTCTAGCGAAGGCAGACTAAAGAATTGTAAATAGGTCATTGATTTTGGTAGGCTACCCTATATGATCAGTCTGTGGAAACGGACTGCAGCTCAGGACACAGCAGGGTGATTTTAAGTTGTGTATGTGGCCGGACGGAGGTGGCTCCTTAGCGCTGTGAAGGTTATCTCCTGTGCTGGTGGCTCGTAGGTGAGCTGCAGCAGTGACAGGAGTTCGTTGTCCTCACAAACACATTTGTTGTAAATATTATTGTCCCTTTCGCTAGTCAGACCCAGAAAATGGTGCCTAAAACTGAGATCTAAGGGGAGAGGCCGAGATTTCCCCTGAAAGGAAGTAACCTGAAGGTTATGCTGCAGATCCATAAATCCGTTGTATCTTACTGAAGGTAATTGTCCTGAGTTTTTCAGGTAGCTAATGAAGAAGTCCTTTATGTAGTCTGCTGAAACATTTGCTGAATTCCAAACTAGCATATTTTGTGTGTTTTTAAAAGCCTTTCTTTTTTTGCTGTTTCACTTCTATCTTGATTTTCAAAGAAACAATTTCTACCCAGTGTGGACAAAACTGTAAAATGTCACTGTTTTTAAAACACTGTTTATCTTTTATTTCAGGCTCTTCGCCAGATTTCCCAGAGAACCATAAGTACTGCTTCACGCAGGCAGTTTGAAAATAGAGTTTCTGAGCATCAGAAGCTTTTTCAGGTAATGGGTGAGTTGAATAATGTTAGGAGATTAAGAAGGTTTTAGTAGATCATAACTGCATGGTTTTTTGTCTAAAGAATTGGTGAGGCTTCCCTTTACATCTGAAGAGAGTTCTCAAAATCAGTTGTATGAGTAGAGCATTTGCAATTAGCAGTTATTTTCTGCAGAGATTAAGAGTATTTGTACATGCATACTTCACTTGCTGACTCTTTAGGGTTTTTTTTAACCCTGTGAAATGATTTGTACTGGAGCTTCTCATAAGTATTAGACATGGTACAAAGATAAAGTACTCTGAAATTAGTTGATATGGGGGAGTATGCCCAGAGAACAAGTAGAGAAAAACAGTGAGAAGACAGAAATACTGTGAAAAGGTAAACCTGAAATCTTACAGCTCTATCTGTAGCTCATAGATAAGCCCCATAATTTTTAATGAGGATGTGGTATTACTGTATTTCTCAGTTGTGAAAAACTGTAAAGGTCTTAAGTGATTGGATTCATTCCTAGAAAATTATTGAATCTTTAAAAATAATTTGAGAATTACTCTGTTCCTGACTGATAGGGCTACTGAGTGAAGTAGTAAAAGCAGAGAACACTCAAGAGAGTAATCTCAGCTGTGAGCCACAACCTGGAGCTGTAGCTTCCTTTCCCCTGAAAGAGAAAGCCAGTCTTGTTGAGACATTTGACTAAGGAGCACGGTGTTCATTGTGAGCCAAGGGGAAGGGAGGGTGATGTTGGTGATGGGAGGGGTCAGAGGTTCAGTTTCTGCCGGCAGAGATCTCTAGGCATATCTCTTCCTCCTTTCATTCCTTTCTTGTGGGACAGCACGTTAAGCTGGGCTGGGTTGCAGGTCACCAGCACTGGAGGCTGACTTGAAGTTCAGAGTAGTGTGATCTTGCTGACAGGGGTAAAGATCACTTGGATATGGTGCTTAGGAGTTTTACTTTGGGTGGAGCAAAACAATTTCCTGTATGCCACCAAGTGACAATACAGACTCCTCCCCCTGTTGCTCCCTGTGGCAGGGATTGACTATACTGAACGTGGATGGGAGGTTTCTAGGGATGGTAATCACATCCCATGCACCCAAGGGGTCTGGCAACTGGTGTCAGAAGTGTTCAGGCATCTGCCAGTCACTGCTTTAGATATGAACTGTGCACATGATTTATTATACTCCCGTAGTGAATCATCACCTGGTACCAAAGTGAAAGCTTTCAAGACAAAGTGGGATCTAAATAAGGTTCAGCGTCTTTTGGGAATCAGAACAATAATGTGGAGTAGTAATTCTTCCTCTGAGTAATTGTAGTTATATTAACACAATATTGCGAGAACTGCATATACATAGTTTATTTTTGTCACTTGTTTCCATTAGGAGGATAATGGCCTCCCAGTGCATCTTAAAGGTGGGGCAAAAGATTCTCTGTTGTATGGAACCACCGCAGGTCTTACGATATTTGGTAAGGCTAATACTAAAATATGTATGCTTTGGTACAATTTCTAATGCACTAATATTAAAATATTTTTCTTTTTCTTTGGTACAATCTCCAACATGGATGGTGTTTTCTCTGTAAAATAATTATGCAATTTTTTCAGTCTGTTCTTTATAAACATGCAGAGTTTATATAGAGAAGAAGAAACAGCGTTTGGACATACAGTATATTTGTTTGTGCTTTTTCCAGGTTTAGATTTTCATATGGTTTTTTCCCAGACTAAGTACCATGGGCTGAATACTCCTTCGGGTTTCATGTATGGTGTTAGATAAAAACAGAACTAATTTGCCTATTCTGCAAACGTGTAAAATGTAGTTACAGCACATACATGAGCCAGTTTTTGCACTAGCCTGACTCTTCTTAGTGCTATGTGATACTCAGTGTACTGAGTTTTCATGTGCTGTGAAAACTAGCAGAATTATAACCAAGTTCATAATACTCTATGTATTTAACCTTTATGTTGCTTGTTACCTAATTTTGCAATAGCCTCTAATTTAAATGTGTTGATCAAACAGATTTTCAGTTCAGCTACTTTAAGAATGAGTAACCATTACTTCATGATTGTGTAGGTGCCACAGACATGCGTCTCCCCACTTTTTTTTCCCATCTGTTTTTGTGCAGCCTGTGTAGATGTATTTAAGTTTGGGGGTTTTTTTTTCTTCTAAAATACGAATCACCAAAAAAAAATTGACACATGGCTTTGGAAATGTATTTTGTCTGAACTGCAGCTGCTTATTGTCAGTATTTCTTCTGGAACAAACTGGAAAACTGACTTGAAAGGAATTCTATGTGCTAATCTGAAAATATCTTTTCTGTCTCTTAATTCAGGAACAATGTATGCTCTTTATTATCTTCTTGTCTCTTCAATGCCCAAGAAGCCGAATTGATTCCATTTGAGGATGCCTTAGTGACTAACATCTCTTTGTCCAGTTCCCATGTGACTATGGTGGCAGCTTATTATAAGCGGCTGGCTTAATGATTGGAATCATAAGTTAATTGTAACGTGTAAACTGCTATCAATAAAGCAGATTTTACGTGGTGTAGTGGATGTCTGGACTGTATTATGTGTTTATGTGTGTGAGCATTTTTGGTTGTAGAGTTGCCAAACAGGTGAAGAGGGCTTTAAACGAAAGTTGCTGGCAGAGGAGAACCTCAGTCCATCCCACTCCTTATCTCATTTTGCTGCCAGTGCCAGCCATAGATGCCCAGAGCCAGGAAGGGGATCTCAGGTCAGTAGGAGCACCTTAAGAGCAGCACAAAGGACTCGTAGACACGCCAGCCAGGAAGTCTGTCTGATGAGGGGCACAACTTCAGTGCCTCTGTGGGAATGCATGCAGTGTAGGGAATGAACAGGAGGAGTTAGAGACATGCTCATACCTGCAGGGCTGTGATCTCAGTGGTGTCACAGAGATGTGATGGGATGGTGGCTCCTACAACCGGACTGCTGGGATGGAAGGACTGGCAGGGGAGATGAGGTGGTGTTACCCTCTGTGTCCATGACCAGCCAGAGTGCATGGAACTCTGCCTGGGGATGGATGAGGAGTTGACAGACAGCTTATGGGTCAGGATTAAAGGGAGGGCAGGGACAGGTGACATTGTGGTGGGGGTCTGTTGCTGGCCGCCCGACCAGGAAGACTAAGTGGATGAGTCTATAGACAGACATACATATATTTCTATAGACAGACATACATATATTTCTATAGACAGACAGGAGCAGCCTCACATTCACCAGCCTGGGGCCTCATGGGGGATTCCACCCCAGTATCTGTTGGAGGGACAACAGCAGGGCATAAGCATCACTTGTAAGGTACTGTGATGGCTCTTATTAGCTTAATTATTGCAATTACTGGGGAAAATCATGGAAACACATTGTAGCGGTGCATTCCTACTTCAGTTTTATGTTCCTAACAGAATTTTTGCCTTTTTACCTTTCCTGTCAAGTTTCTACTTGTGGGTTATTATGCTCAAAGCCTGGTGTTGACTCTGTAACAAATAGGGCTTCTTAAAAAAACCCAAACAATTTCATCAAAGTAATCCTTTTGTTTCTCTTCTCAAGGAAACAGTGGAATTTTCAAAATGTGAAAACATCAGAAATCTGGCCTCCCACCACAGTGCTATTTTAAGCTGCTTGTGGATTAAGTTTGTTTCTAATTTTTTGTTGCTGTCCTGGAGAACCAGAGGATGCTTGTAGTCAGAACTCTCTAGTAGAACCAAAAATTGTAAAAGGTGAAGAGGGGAATACCCCCTCAGTGGTAGCTACTCTGCACTGGTGGCTTTGGCCAACTGCATGACTAAAAAAATAAGAAATACCTGGATGGACTTGTTGGAAAGAGGTTTGGGAAATGGGGATGAACATTGATGCCTACAAAGAAGAGAAACCTCATGGGACAATGAAACATACTACACAGAATCTGAAGCAGTCTGCTCTGTGGAGTGCTGGTAAGGCTTCTGCTGCCATCATGTGCCCAGGGTTACCCTCAAGATGTGGACCAAGTGATGGGCATCTGGAAGGCAGCATAAGGAAACATCAGCATATTTAAAAAGCCCACATATTTTCCTGCCTACAGGAATTACGAAGAATTTTGAAAGGAGTAATTATTCAAATAGTCCAAATTATAAAAATCCTGTGATGAGCTAGGCAGTAAATACATATTTGTGTGTGCAACCAAAGCAGAATGTGCAGCTATTCTTGTTCTTGCACTGAGCTGTGTCTCACAGTCCCCTGTCCCAGGATTCGCAGCAGTCTGCGAGCTGTGGTGCCGGCAGCAGCCCTGGTGGGAGGGCACGGCAGGAGGTAAATGCAAGCTAGGAAAAAGCTTCGTACTACAAAGCAATCACAATTTATAGTCAGAGCCTTGAAATTTTATTTAAATGAATATCAAATGGCAAAAAATTGTTCTGGCAGAGTTGGGTCCAGTAACCCCGAGATACGTCCCAGGAGCGTGCAGCTGGAGCAGGCGGGAGAGCAGGTGGCATTGCCAGTGCCGTGCGGTGTGGCTGCCAGGCACTCACAGGGAGGCGTCCGCAGTCCGTGCGGCTGCCAGCACTCTGGGAGCTCTGCTGCTGCAGGAGCAGGAGGAGGAGGAAACCAAACAAGCCCCACGGTCAGCTGCTCAGCACCATTTCATGGGACTGCATTACAACACTAGCAAGGAAATTCCCATCTACTGTGCAGTCTATACATGTATTTCATTCATGCAGGCTCATCCACATCACAAATTGTGAGAGGTAAACTGGGTGCCTGTATTGCCTATACAGTCTCTCTCCAGGAAAATACAAAAAGAGAGCGATGTATCTTCTCTATTGCTAAAATATCTGAAGACCTTACCTTCAATCTCCCTACGTGTATTATACAGGTAGCAGAAAATAAAATAAGCAACATCCGTTACTCCTTGCTAATGTGAAAAAAGTTGTAACTATAAAGGAATAAAATGGTCACTAATATGAAGTCATGGGCTTCTAGCAGTTAACACACTCAGCTTAGTAGTGTGCCAGCTTTGTCAAAATGAAAAAAAATTCTTCATGCTACTGTAAGAGAAATTACTATTCAAATAATAATTAGATGAAACACAAGAAAATTAAATCCTCAGTACTGTAGTTCCAGGTTCCATAATCCTTTCTGAGACTCCAGATGTACAGACCATGTTTTACTTTCTTCATTTGGAAGGTAGCTATCAACTCTTAGAATGTTGCCCTGGGCTACATTTTCTTGGCTGCTGAATACATATATAGATCCAATTAGCCCGACACACACAAAAATTTCCCCAGTAAAAGTCTAAGTACTAAAAATACCACAATAACATGGCATTGACTTCCTAAAAGACACTATGAAAAAGTTCAGAAACTCAGAAGTAAGAAGAAAACCCCAGGAGGATGTCTAAGTTTATGACCTTCATTGTACTTTTTTTCCTTTTTCCAGATCCCACAGTAAAAATATCACTTTTCTAATGTTGCTTACCTTACCTATCACTGCTCTGAACTATGAGAAAGCATGATTAATTTTTTTTTTTTTTTTT
>WEKY01053702.1:212151-225037 GCA_013390045.1 Picathartes gymnocephalus
TTTTTTTTTTTTACTTTTCTCATACTACACTGTCGCCTTTTACTCTCCCATTCTTTCTCAATTATTTTAAATATCAGAGCTGGAGGTTAACCTTGATAGTTGCTAGGATGAATCAGACTTTCAGAGGCAAAATCAATCCGATCAACCTGACGTGACCCTAAATAAGGTATTAGGGGATGAGTAAGTCAGAACCAATGTATCTTTTCATGTGCATGCTTGTGCGATTATTTTTTTAAAGAAGTTCCTTTTAGCAATAACACCACCTTCTCTAATCTAACTTGCCTGAGCCTTTCCACTTATTTTTTCAGTACTCAGTTAATTCTGCTGTAAAATAATGGCTTGTCCAGAAACACAATCTGAGGAGAATCTTTTGGCTAGACTGTAGTTTTTAGGAATGTAAATATTCACAGAATCACAGAATTAACTAGGCTGGAAAGAAAACCTTTGAGGTCATCAAGTCCAGCCTATATTCAAGTCTTGAAACTCAGAGGGCAACACATACAGTCTGTGATACATGTTTTGGTCTTGCATCAGTATTTTGAAGAGCTGTTATTATTCACAGGTTTTCTATCAGACTAACTGGTCACACCCTCCCCCAAAACACATCTAAAGCCAAAAGCACACTTGTATCTATTTCTTAAAAAATATGTATCCTCGCAAAAAGTGGTCATTGGCTGGGATTCTTGTTTATAAATGTTGCAACATAAGCTACATTCATTCTCAGGGGCTGGGGAGGTACTTGAGGGAAGGGGGTATCCCACTGAGTCCCCAGTCAGGCAGTTCTGAGTTTAGATCCTCAGAGAAAACCAGTGTCTGTATACAGCTCACTAAGGTCTCAAAACATTCACTCCCATTGCATATAGCCTGCTGAGTCCTTGTAGCGGGTTAGGTTCAAAACCAGGCAGAAACATCCATTAATGTAGTGGTTTTAGTTCGCCTCCTCACACGGGCCATCAATTTAATGTAGTGGGTTGAGCATTCTGGCCTAACATCAGTGCACCCACTAAACTTATTTATTCCTTTTCTGCTGTGAGATAAGGATTAAGAGAAATGCAAAGCAGGCCCAAAACCTTAAAAAGTATAAAGACTGTTTTATTAACAGAACTAAAAGAAAAATAATAAGAACCAGAATAAACCTTCAGACACTTCTCCTCCCCCCACCTCATTTTCTCTTTCCCACCAACAACATAAAGAAACAAAACTTGAGACTTTCAGTCAGTTTACCATCTCTAAAATAGTCTTTCTTCAGTTCACTTAGGCAGAGGAGTCTCTCCTGACATGCCATGGAGACTTTTCCACAAGAACACAGTTCTCTCGTGGTTTTATATCACAGCGAATCAGCTGCCCAGAAAAGGAAATCTGTCCGCAATGTGAAAGTCTCCCCTCGACACACAGTTCTTCCTGCAACTGCTTTCAAGGGCTCATCTCTGTCTCATGGGGTACTATTTTAAGGATGAGCTGTTCTGGTAGAAAAGCAAAGGGTCTCCTCTTCTCTCTCTCTCTGGAAGCAAGGTTTCTCCTATCCCTGGAGCAAGGGTTTTCTTCTTCTATCCCTGGGGCAAGGGTTTTCATTTATTTCTCTCATCTCTGTGGCATGGCTCCCTCTCTGTTGCTGTTCAGGTTTAGCATTAGACCACAGCTACTTCAACATCTGCTTGCTTCAGCATGGGTGCCTTTGCTCAGGCTGCAGTTAGAACGCTACATCCCCCTCAGTTGCATTTCATGAGTTACAACGAATAGTCTGATATATCATAGTCCATCACCATGGCCTTACAAAAGAATTTCAGCTTAAAGCATCTCCTCTTTCTCCTCCCTCTGGGCTTTGACTCCTTCTTCACTGACCTCGGGGTCTCCATGTTGGTTTCCTCACGAGTTTGCACTCTTTCCTTTTTTCTTACTTGAGAGAGGATTGATGTTTGTAAGTTTCATCTGTGTACTGAGAGAGTCAGTATCTCTCCTGGGCTCTGCTGTTGGTCACAGGATCTCTGCTGGGCAGCAGCTGAAGTTGCTGCACACTTTTCCTGGGGAGAGGGGAGAGGCAGGCGCTGCAAGATCTCAGCAGCCAGGCCAGGATTCAGCTGCAGCAGGATCTCAGCCGTGCCCGGCCCAGCTTGGCCTGGCTCGCAGAACCAGCAAGGCCCGACCAAGAGGGCCCAGCCCCGGCCTGGCCCAGCCGGCTCTGCCAGGCCACGCAGGCCCCCTGTTCCCTGTTCAGAAGCCGGAAGCAAGAGAGAGTTTCCCAGGCTTCTCCTTTCTTAAATGTGAATCACAGAGGCGTACTCAGCTTCTTAAATGGCGAAACAGAGTGTCCATCTTAGAACTAGCCAGCTAATTGGTTCTCTTATACCTGAAGGAAGCTGTCAAGTTCCTTGCAGGGAAAAAAATCACTTTTCAACCCACGACAGTCCTAGAGAAAACTGCCAAAGAGATGAATTTGCTTACATTTTTCTTTCTTTGAGTTCCCAATCTACCAGTCTGAACTTTCTGAAACATAAGGATCTTTTGTCTCTTCAGTCTGGTTTATCAGGAGCAATCTTATCATCCTTCTGCCTCCATGGTATTTTATTCTTTTATTATTGTATTAACCTGCTTTAATATTTTCATTCATGAAAATGTCTTTCCCTTGCCTTGTTGGGTCTCTGCTGCCTGCAAGAAAAGGCAAGATACTGTCTGGTGGGCATGGAAATAAGTTGGAAAGTGATGAAGAAGTAAGATTCAGTAATATTTAAGCTTTACATATACCAGAATATGGAAGGAGTTATAATAAAAAAGACCACAGAAGGCTTGGAGTTTTAAAGTTACTTAAGTTGTTTCCTAAAGAGAATTGTTGCAAACTGAGTATGAAATGAACAAGGTCACAGTATTGTTTTAGAAGCGTATTTCAGCATAAGCACTCTCCTCTGTGAACAACACGTTTGACTGCTAACAGGGTTGTAAAATAAGAAAGAAGTAGAGTGTCTTGTGATATGTGGATCTAATGAAATGGTATCCTTTACCTTAGAGATATACTGTGGAATAGCTCTCTTGAGGCTGCCTGTGAAGCTCACCTAGAGATGCAGTTCCCTGTGATTTCACCAGGAGCAGCAGAAGAGTGTATTCCTTGAAAGGAACAGTAAGATGTTCAATTGAGATACTTAAAATATGCTAATTGGGCTAAACATTTTGTAGAGGACTTCTCAGGCCCAAAGAGACATAGTCCAGATTTAACAATATCTGAAACAGCATAAAAAAAATTAAATACTTTTAGATGTCTGTTTTATTTTTCCATGGAAGTTTTTCCTTTTTAGCCAAAAAATCTGGGCTGTGAAGGATTCAAACTATGTGATCTGTCCAAAATGTTCCTTCCACAGATTAAGATTCTTCTAAGAGTTTCTATGCACATCTTATGGTATCATCATCACTGATGTGACTGTAACATGATTCATAGATATTTGGAGATGCCTTTGGGAATAAAAGGGAGAGAGGGAGATTCAGTGCTGATAGACTTTATTGCAGCTGTTGAGACAGTTTGTTCCGAATAACTGTGAGTGGCTTCTGTTCCTACAGGGTTCCAAGGGGAAGCTTGTGATTCCATCAGGACCTTTAAGTTACTAATGTGTTCTTAATAATAATTGACTTATATATGTTTATGTAATATAAAAATGGTTCTACATTGTTTCATCTCAACGTAAGCACTTACTCTGGATGACTAATGCTCTGGGACCTGAAGTTTATAATGGAAAGGCTGACACACACTCAATCTTATCTATCATAGAACTAAGCAAAAGGGAATTATATAATTAAAACATTATAATGATCTCTATTGCTCAGTGGGAAGCTACAAGGCCCAAAGGAGTCAGGCCAACTGTGTTATCAAGGTTTATTCAGTCATCTCTTAGGAGCAGCGGGCACATTTTGCTAAATATAGTGTGGTGTGCTAATAAGTGTTCCATGTGGAGCATTGCACTGAGATCACTGTGCCATAGAGCTGGAGTGCAGCGCATAGGATATTAGCCCACCTCCCTTTGGCTGAGATTTTCAGAAAGGACTGCTTAAACTAAATCCATACTCTGGCATTTACATAAATAGCCTGCTTTTTCGGAAAAGAAATACCAAGAAATTCTCTTCTATTAAAACAATAAAATAGAAAAATGTCTTACAACAAGAAGATGTTATTATTTCTGGAAATAGTGCTCAAATGTATGAGCAGATTTCTGGGAAAAGAAGAGGGGAACCACAACTTTTGGTTTCCCCAGCTTAATTAATTGTGGGGCTTAAATGCAGTTTCTGAAAGAAAGTAACAAAACGGGTGTGGTGCAGGATAGGCATCAACACTATGGCTGGGCTGTATATGATGTATTTTAGAGTTAGGCAGGAATTTCTGTCGCAATCCGTACCTCTCTGTTTGGGTCTGAGATCCAAAAGCAGAAAAGTAGATGAGCAGGACCTGAAAATCATGCGTTTTGATCAGCTCCAGGCCCATTTATTGATCTTATTCTGGTTACTGGTAAATAGGTATTTACATGAGTAGATTACTAAGCTTTGCACCAGCAGAAGACTTCACTGGCAAAAGTACCAGAGATGAAAAGTAAAAGTGCTTGATCCAGTGCCTAAACTGGGGTGCCCAACACTGTCTCAGGTTATATTTGAGGCATTTGCTTAGGGCTGGCAACCTGCAGGTATAAGGAGACTCATACACTTGTGTTATAGCAATGGAGGATTATCAGAAGGCCTGTGACATCCAAAACAGCACCAAGGGCTTGCTTCTGCCTCCTTGGTGGTCTAGAACAGTTTGAGATGTGTCAGCACGTGTGGATATGTGGGTGCTTGTCTGTAGCTGGCAGGTCCACAAGAGATCTCTGATGCTGCAGAACACTCAGATGGCTCTAGAGCCCACTCTGATAGCAACTGATCCGAGACCCATGGATGGTGGGTGGCCAAACTTCTCAGGCACTGCTGAGTTCATTAACCTAGGTTTTCATCAGCCACTGCAGAAGTTCAGATGCTGGGCTCATGTGCAGGCACCTCATGTACCATAACCAGAGCCAAATGCCACCTGAGGTGACCATGCAGGACAGAGCAGTGGGCACAGCCAGTGTTCCTAAACAGCAAAGCTGCAAAGGTGGGGCATGTGTCAAGGACTGCACATCCCCTGTCCGCCTTCTCAGCCACTCTGGAGGTTAGAGAAGCAGGCTCTGGAGTTTTTATTAGAAAATAAGGTCCCAACAGCTACTCCTAGCAAAAAGGGACCTCATTTTGCACCAGCTGTTCTTAACTGGGGAAGAAGATCACGATGTAGTAAAGCCCCATGTTGTGATGTGCCTTAAACAGGAAATCCCCTAAATACATTTCAAAGGGCACTGGACAGAGGGTAAAGGAGGAACAGGTCAGATTTGCCAAAAGCCTATTTGTTTAAAAATCCTAAGCAGATAAATTAATTCATTTTTTTATTTATTATTTTTGTTAAACAAATAAGAGACATTGGAGCTAGCAGCAAACATATTTCTCCAGAAAAAAAAAAATACACGCAGTAATCAAGACAATGCCAAACCCAAGACATATTCACAAAACTGGGCTGACTAAAAGCTAACAGAGTAGTGAGGCCAGCTGGAGAGCATCCAAGAGATCGGAGGAAAGGGCATATGAGAGGAGACATTTTAACAGATTCTAGTGAAGCCTCTCGGTAGGCTGTAGAGGTGTTGATACTCGAGAGAGAGACTCAACTCTAACAGGTGAAAAAGGCTGTCAGCAAAGAGTACATGGAAGCTTTCAAGTAACCTTTAAAAGTAGAAACAAAAGCCAGTAGTTTTCTGTTTACACAACAGAGTTCTTCTGATACTGAAGCACAGGGCAACATCTATTTATAATCCAAATAAATCTTGTGTTCTGGTATTTGGAACTGTCCACATTCAACATATTGGGAAGGAGCAGCCACAAGGCTGCATTAAGAAATACTTATTTAGATCTGCATTGTTGTGGCCCATGTATTTTCCTCCTTAGTCACTAGCCAATTATGATTTTTGCAAAAGAAACAGGTTTCTTTTTCAAAGCTAGCTCATGTGGAGTTCATAAAGATTGTGACACGTGATACCTAGGCTTTAATGCCCGTGAGCTAAACTCTTGCCTGACTCTTTTTTTCCACAAACCCTCAAAGTTTCCAAGTGTCCATCAATATCTGTGATAGTTGACATGCAGATGAGAGCCCCAGATGATAGGTCCTAGAAAAGTATATATAATTTAAGCTATCCAGCGTCTTGGGCCTGGTGCATTCCCTAGCTGTGTCCTAGCCCAAGTTTTTCCTCTGGTGATTTTTCTTTTTCAGATGAAAAAGATGTGATGAATACCACAGTCTTCCAGTTTGAATATGAAGGCACTGAGATTGAGAAACTAGGAGGAGTGGGGAGCAGGGATGGTGGTGACGATGGAGTCCCTCTCCCAAGAAGTTTAGAAATGGTCAAAAAATTACATGACTATCATATGCAGGCATCCTGTAACAGCAAAAGGGATTTTAGCATGACTGGTGGCATCTGTACCTCTGACAGTCATCACATGCAAGAAGGAATCTCCTAGTCTGGCTTCTTTCCTCTCTGAGAGTTTGCAGACATGCCAGTTAAACAAGCAATTTTTCACAATAAACCAAGGCTATTTTTGTGGAAGCAAGAGGGTTGGAACTTGATGATCTTTAAGGTCCCTTCCAACCCATACCATTTTATGATTCTCTATCCAAAGATACAGGCTTCTCTGGTGTAGTTGTACTTTTTTATTTCTGACGGCTGTGCTCAGTCACAGGCTGTGCTTCTGGACAACATGCAACTCACCTAAAACAAGTTATTATCTATTGTCAGCTGCTACAAAACAGCTCCCCAGAGTATGCTGTTAGTACTAAGTATGATATCGAGAATTTCTCTTTGAAGTCCTGGCGTACTTGAAATAACAGGTCATGAACTAAATGGCCTCTAGTGATCTTTTCCAGCCTCATTTACTATGGTTCTATGTATTTGCATCAGATTCACTTGTCAGAATGCTTAAGGTTTTGAATGTTTGTCCTTCTGAACTGAGGGTTTGGGGCTGACCTTTACATCCTCTAAACCTTCTTGGAAAGATACGTATTGGGATAGAGTGCAGCGGCAGCTGATTATTCCCCCTTGACAGCTGTATTGGCTTTTCATGGCCTTATTTTTGGTAGCAGGTAGGCTACACAGGTGGTTCCTGTGAGAAGCTGCTGGAAGCTTCCACCATGTTCAGCAGAGTCAATCCCTGATGGCACTGAAGATGGACGTGCCGCTGGCCAAAACTGGGCCAATGAGAGAGGCTGGTAACGTGATGTGATGACATATTTAAGAAGGAGATCAAAATAAAGTCACAGGTTTTGCTTCTAGTCAGAGAAGAGAAGGAGTTGAGAACATGTGAGGGAAACAACATGGTGACACCAAGGTCAGGTGGAGAAGGAGAGGAGGAGGTGCTCCAGGCACCAGAGCCAAGATTCCTCTGCAGGCCCTGGTGATGATCACGGTGAAGCAGCTGTGGCCCTGCACCCTGTGGGGATCCCCGGGGGATGCAGAGATCCACCCGCAGCCCCTGGGGATCCCCGGGGGATGCAGAGATCCACCTGCAGCCCCTGGGGATCCCCGGGGGATGTGGAGATCCACCCGCAGCCCCTGGGGGAGGTGCCCATGCCGGAGCGGGTGGATGCCTGGAGGAGGCTGTGATCCTGTGGGAGACCCAGTGGAGGGAGAGGGCCCTGCTCCCAGGCTGGAGCAGCCTGTCCTTGGAGGACTGCATCCTGTGGGAAGAGAGACCCACATCGCAGCAGTTTTAGGAGAACTGCTGCTCGTGAGAGCAGACCCACACCGGAGAAATTCATGAAGAGCTGTCTCCCATGGGAGGGATCCCACGGTCTCACAGGGGAGCAGCAGAAGAAAATCTCAGTGATGAACTGACCAAAACCCGCATGCCCTGTCTCCCTGAACTGTTGGTGGGAAGGAGGGAGGGGCTGGGGGGAAAATGGTGTTTTGAGGGCTTATTTTACTTCTCATTCTCCTCCTCTGGTTCTGTTAGTAATAAATTCACTTTGCAACTTTAAATTGAGCCTTTTTGCCCTTGAAGTGTTTTCTCCTGGTCCTTATCTCACTCATGAACCCTTCGTTAATTTTTTCCCTCTCCACTGCCCAGCTGTAGCAGGGGAGGGTGAGTGAGTAACTGGCACGGGTGCCTGGTGTTGGGCCAGTGTCAAACCATGTCAACAGCTTTCCTCCAACTTACTCTTCAGTCAGAGGAATCACCACATCCTCAATGCCTTTTGTGTCTGCAGGGGAGAGGAGAACAGCATCAGCACTTGGCCTAATGACAAGGTATTGAGTCTTGAAATTCCCCCCCGTTGTTAATTATTCCACTGTCTGCAACAAAAGGATCAGGTCACTCATTAGCTAATGCAACCTGATTTTTTTATATATATAGAAGTCCTAAGAAGAATTAGCAAAATGTTCCTTTTCAGAGCTTGGTACTGCGCCACTTCAGACTTTGTTGCCGATTCGAATCAAGAGCTTCTTCATAGGAAGAAATTACTTTGCAATAGTTGAAGGGCTACCAAATATAGGGAAACCGGTGGCTATTAACCTTTCAGCAGATGTTGAATCCAGTTAGGTACTCAGTGAGCATTGTACTATAATATTCTACAAGTAGCAGCTAGTGGCTAGTGATTTCTAAAAATATTTTAATTTTTCAAAATTATGTGTTTTCTCAATGAATCATCATTCTTTCACTAAGGAACCCTCAGTTATGTGAAGAGGAATGCTTAGATCTCCACTGACAATTCTTTGTGGCTAGTCCATTGCTGTGACAGGAACAATTATGTTAAAACATACAGTAATACCTGAAAAATATAGAGTCACTGTCCTCAGTTAATTTATTTTCTTGTCCTCTTTAATCAAGCAAGATTTGTACTGGTTTAATAGAGGAATGCTTCCTGAATAGATCAGGACTGTCATGAAATAATGAACCAGCTTCTTTGAAAGAAAGCAACTTTATTTAGAAATGTTACAACATAAAGTGTGTTTGTGTATATATATGGGACTATAAAATCGTTGCCTCTATTTTTTACAATTTTAGTATTAAAGATCTATATTTTTAAAAAAATTACTGCCTACAAATAAACTGGATTTTCTCAGACTCCCAAGCTCCATTAAATACCACCTTTCTATTTATACCTCTGCTTTTGAAAGATTTATTTACTTTTCCAGTTCTACTTATCTGGAGTCACAGTAATTAACTTTCAGAACATTACATGATGGGAAAAACCAGTTACACAAATTAAAGAAATAAATAGTTGCTACGGAAAAGAACCTGGTAAGGCAGGTATTATTTCATGGCTGTCACACTCTCCAGGGATGCTGCTTCTGTAGTTGTTCCATTGAATGAGCAGATTTCAGATAGCACCAGTCCTCTCTGAACACTGCTAATATAAGAAGCCAATCCTCATTATGAGAGGTCAGATTAGTTCTGCTCTCTGAATATCAGATCTGAAACAAACTTGTCCAAATAAACAAACACCAGACTGAGATTTTCTCCTGACGTTGACTGGAAATATCTCAGAGAAGGCAGAGCCTGGTGGAAGTAATTTAGTGTGTTCTGTCCTTCCGCATTTTATGAGTGCAGATAAAATCCTGTGCAATGTTAGTCTTATGGCTGATTTAATAGGGAATAAAAAATATACTGGAAAGGCTGTCCATTGTGCTGTAAGGAATGAATGGGCCTGTTAAATGACTGTACTAAGACAGTGTTGAATTTAGATGCACTGTAGTGATAGATGCAGTGGTAGACTGACCAGCAAAGTACTTCCTGGGCAGATGAATGCAAGTCACTGGCAGCACCACAGCTTAATCTCGATATTGTTTGATGTTCAAAGAGCTGACAGTTTTTTTATTGTTCCTCTGTGCAAAACATACACTCAAATGCATATATACACATGAATAACACATTTACCATATTCATATGTAAAGCAGATGCAACTAACTGCCAGGAAAACAGGCCAAATTTAGGGTGATAACCACATGGAAATGGTATTTAAGGTTTACAGTGCTGAAATGCAGAATGTCCTGTTTTATTCTGCCCTGGCAATGCAGTTTGAGGTGACAAAAAAAAAAGAAAACAAAAGAGAGGTGTCAGAAAGGCAAAGTTGCCTGAATTACTCTAGATCCAAAAGAATTTCAAAATTTCTAAGAAATTCCTGGTTATCTGCAATATTACTATTACACACCTACACCAGAAATGGACAATATCATTAAAAGTATAAATATGAATTTAAATGTTGATTTTTGCATTTAAATCTGTCACTGTTTCAGTGTATTCAGATTAGATAGCAAAGAAAATTGCGGAGTTGGAGTGCAATGGTCTTAATGTGTTTAACACTTGTCTAAGAAACAAGCAGATAGGAGAGTGTTAGTAAATGCTTATGCATTTCAGAAGTGCCTTCTGCATCACATACTATATACTCAGAGTATGAATATACATAGCAACAGGGCTGACTAAAAACAACCCATTTAATTACTGTGAAATATGGAAGCACACACTCTAAATACAATTTGTTGGTGTATTTTGCATGAAAATGATCTTAGGATAATCATGGTTAGAATAGTTAGAATAAGGAGTTAAGGATAAGAACAAAATCCTGATGCCCTTGGAGTCAATTAATTGTTTGCTCTTGCCAGCTCTGAGTCTTATTTCACCCAAAGAAATTAAGCAAAGCTGGTCAGCTGAGAGCAAGGGGAGATAATCCCCATGGCAGCATCTAGGTCTGTGAGGGAGAATGTATGAGATTCTTGCAGACCTGAGAGACCTCTTGCTTTCAAAGTCTCCACTCATGTAAATCCACTTGTAGCTTTACACCAAATTATTTAAACATTTGAAAATAATATTTCTGAGTCATTTAACTTTTGCACTTTTACACACCATAATGCATATTTTCTTCCAGCCTTTTTTTTTTTTTGCATTAATTCATTAATTGCTTTTAACTATTAACGTAGAATCTTGGTTACCCTATGATGAAAAAATCTAGAGTATGTTATAAAAATATACCATTGTAGTACCTCATTTACATTAATTTACTCCCTGTGGAACGATATTTTATTGTAATCCCTGATGTCCATTCTCCCGAAACTATTTTTCACACCACCATTTATACTCGTGTTCTTGGTGTGTTCATTCAGAGAATTAAAATTTTTAAAATGTATTATTTCTAAGAAATATTGCTTTTCCATATCAGATCTGGATAAGAAGAAATCCAGTTCCCCATGCCAAAAGAGAAAATCCAACTCAACAGCTGGGCAAGGGGGTTTAATAGGTCAAGAGTTTTATCAGCGGAGGAGATACTGCTTTTGGAAAGTGCATTCTATCAATACCAGACAGCTGAAACTGTGCCGTGTCCCACAGAGGAGCTGACTCACTTCCAAAGTGTCTGGAAATGTCAGCGCATGTCTTCTGGTTATCACTTTCTTTTCAGCATTTGGGTTCTCGTGTAGACGACATGTCTATTGCAGAAATGAAGCACAGCAGACACAAGTCCTCCTGACGACAGGTCCTTGATCTTCCAGTCCTGCGGAAAAGTGCCCAGGAGCGGTCCTCTGATAAAATATTAATCTCCGCTATCAGTCACTTCCACTCCGACTGGAACCCCCCGATGACTCTGCCAGTCACGTCGTGCACGGAGCCGGACGGGACCCAGTGTGGCCCCAGAATGTCCCCGGCCGCTCCTACCGGGGGTCCCAATCTCTGCCCTGAGGCATGGGCCCATCTCTCCCTCTCTCCGCCCTTCCCGGCCCTGGTTTCCACCCCGTTCCCTGCGCGGTGGCCCCGGGGGCCCAGCGGCAGCCTCGGCAGACGGACAAACGGACGGTCGATCTGTCGGTCGCCGCTCTTGCCCTTCGCCGCCACCGGGGGGCGCTCCAGCACCGCGGATGTCCCCGGTGCGGCGGGGCCGCGGCTGTGAGAAACCCGCAGATTTTACCCCTCCCTGTTTACCCCTGCTCCTCACCCATCTCTCTTCCGCGGCCCGAGTTTGCGCACCCGCTCCGAGGGAACAGTGACATCCCGTATTTTAGCCCGAAGGGGTCCTGGAGGAGTCTCGTCCGAGAGCGTTACCAGGGATGCCGTTCCCCACGGGTGTGGGAGCAGCCCCGCTGCTGGCGCGGGGCCCCTGGGATGCTCTGTCTGGGCCCCACTGGACGACCTGCCCCCTCGGGCAGGGAAGGGCCCGGGTGTTTCGCCGTGCCACTCTCTGGCGCGCTGCAGAGGCCGGGACACGCCGGGTGACCCGGGCAGGCTGCCGAGAGAGAGTGATGGGAGACCCTCGCGGATCCTGTCCCCCAGCGATTTTGGAAGGTGAAGTTCATTTGGAAGGCACAGAATTTCAGACATGGGCTACGGGCGCAGATTTTCCGCGCGGTCCGAGGGAGGCTCAGTGCGGCCGTGCGCCCCGTGCCTCGGCCCAGGGAGCCGAACCCGCCCCGCAGCAGGCTGCTCCCAGCGCCCGCAGCGCTTTGTGCTCCAAGTAAAACACCCATGTGACAGAGGGCTGTCGGGGGAGTGTGTGTTTAATGTATGTTTAATGTGTGTATGGCTGCACAGCGCTGAGCCCAGACACACCTGAACCATGTCAATGAACAATGATTATATCACCTTTGCCCTCACAGCTCACGGCCGCACCACCGGGAGTGTCCGCGCTTCGCTGCAAGACTGTGCCGGGGATCAGGCCAGCCTCGGCACGGCGAGCGGGTCCTCCGCGGAGGCCACGGGGGCTGCGTGGAACCCCCCCGCCCGCCCGGGGACACCCTCCGCGCGGCAGTCCCTCGAAGCCTGCCCGGAGACTCAATTTTTCCACTGCCCTCCCGTGTCCTCCCCGTTTGGGAAGCCT
>WEKY01053702.1:225054-237963 GCA_013390045.1 Picathartes gymnocephalus
GGGGGCGGCGGCCCGGGCCCCTGCCTCCGGGCGCGCTGCCGCCGCGGCTCCCGTCTCATGCCGCAGGAATGCGCGGAGGTATGCGCCAGTTTCCAGAAGTGGATCCCCTTCCTTGCTGGAGCACAGCAGCGCATTTATCACCCGGTGGCAGCAGTCCACCTTCCCTGTAGTTTCGTAACCGCTTACGAGGGTAAATTGAGAGTTGGGAGCAGCCCTCTATTAAGTAGCAGATTGAGAAGAGGCTCTTCCCACTTGGAGAAGGCAAGTCTTCCCAGACAGACCCCTCGCGTCGGGAGCTACAGTAATCGAGACGCCTCCTCTGCGCTCACTGTTGCCGCTGCTGCTGCTCCTCCTTCGCCGCTGCTGCTACTTGCTGCTCCCTCCACAAGGTGCCCCCGGAGCTTCATCCTTTATCGTCCTCCCTTTATCCAGGTCCGACGGCTGCAGCTGCCGCCGCTGCGGGCACCGCCAGTCATCGCCGGAGGAGCTGTTCCGTCACCGACCCCCGCACCCTGCGGCCACCCGGGAAGGTCTGTGTGTGCCTGCGCGGGAGCGGGGGTCCCCTGCCCGGCCCGCCGCCGACCCCCGTGTCCCGCTCTGTCCTCACGCAGCACGCACGCAGCCCCTTTCCAATGCACCTTAGGCCGGGGTAGCAGCGCCGGGCTGGAAGCTGACACGGGATTAGGAAGGAGCGTGTGCGCGCGCGTTGGGCATGCCAGAGCCGGCTGCAGGCGTGCGGCCGGGCGGGCACAGAGGTGCGGGGCAGAGCGCCCCGGGGCTGCTGGCTGTCAGCCCGGGGAAGGGCACGGGGGAGCCCGGCGGGATGCCGGCCCCGAGCGCTGCTGGCAGACGGATGCCTGGGCAGAAATGCAGCGAGGGGCGGTGGTGTGCCCATCGGGGAGACGGAGGCTCCCGGCGGCCGAAGGCTCCAGGAGGAGCCCGCTGTCAGCGCCCAGGGCGCCTGCAGGCACGCTACTGCTGCGGCTTTGGGAGGAGCTCTCGCTTCACTCCCTGGTGTGTGCAGCTGCCGGTGATGCTTTCTCCTGCTTCCAGTTTTTTACGCCTTTGATAGGTAGTGGGCTTTTCCTGCGGTTTTTTGCTTTTCCCGCTTACGTTAGTATTTTTCTTCTTGAAAGTGGTAAATATTGCACCCTGTGTAGTTTAGAAAGGCTTTGGCTAAGGTTTGTAGGTTGAATTAGCATGAGATAGGACTGGAACTGTGAAAGCTCGGTTTTGACTTTTTCTAAGTGGTCTCTAAGGTTCAATGAGAAAACCTTTAATCCTGACACGAAGTCTGGTGAGCCGGTGAGGGGAACTTTCCTCTGCCACCTTCAGGCTTGCTTTCGCACACCTAAGTTCGTAAGAAGGAAACAGTGTTTCTAGGTTAGCAAATTAATGTTTTGGTTGAGGTGGTGTATTTCATGAAACAAAAACGTGTATCAGGAATGGTAGACCTGCAGCAGTGGAGAATTCCTAGATGCCTTTGTGAGATGATTAATTTCTGTTGCTTTTCAAAAGGATCAAAAGATGGCAGTCAAAGCTCGCACGAGATTTGCAGGACAAAACGTCCTTTTGCATTGAATTTCGACTCACTGCAGGATGCTGTAGATCTGCCCAGGGGCAGCTGTTTCCCACGCAGAGCAATGATACAATTTTGGAGCTTTCAGAGCATTTTATCACTAACCTTGGCCTTTCTTTTGTTAGTGTCAGGGAGCCATTATGGTCAATATTACTCTTCTGTTTAGCCACTGGAACTGCCATTAGACTGAAACCTTTGCTTAGATTTTTGTTGAGATTTTGGTATTTTCATGTGCAGTAAAGGCATTTGGCTAAGGCAAATTAAGCCTGTTAAGCTCAGTGTCAGTAACTGGGAAATTCCTGGATCTCCATAGCGTCTTCCCACCAAATGTGCCTTGCTGGGTAGTTCTTTACATGGTAGAAGAATATTGTTTTCCCTTTCAGTTGTTTCTGTGGACTAATGATTTATGTATTTTTCTTTTGTTTTGCTCTTGGCACCTTCCTGATAAAATCTGTTGCCTAATTGCTTTTGGAATTACCTTTCCCCCAGCCAGTCTAATTATGATATATGATTTATGACTTTATTAATACAAATTGCCACTCCCCTACTTCTTGAGACAGAAAATCCAATACTTTAGAAACACCTACATGCATGTGCAGGTTCATATTAGAGTTTACTTAGACAAGGAAATAATTTGGAAGTGTTGCTGGAGTAACTGGCAGTAATTTTAGATGACCTAGAGCATATAGTTATGAAGGTATGGCTGCTTGCAATTAAGAACCACTAACTTGGCCTAGTCTCACTTATTTTGCTAGACAACCTCCAGTGATTGTGAGACTCTTATGCCTGTCAGCTTTATATAGTGTATTTTAAATCTATTTTCTCTCAGGACATGTAAATGAATTATCAGATATTGAAACATCATGGCTAGACAGACGTGTCAAATTTCAGTTGTGTGTTACACACACTTCTGTATAACCTATTTCAGACTTTCAAGAAATGAAGAATAGCACATTTGTAGGCAGAACCCCTCAAAAAAGTTTTATTACTGTTTCCAAACTGCCTTGAGACCAGTAAAACAAAGCTAACTAAGTGGTTCAACAGTTATGAAAAAGGAGCTGGTTAAAATCCCCAGCTGAAGGAGACATTTAGTTGATCTAAGGCAGGAATGACCTCTGAATTAGCTATCATCACATTTAGCGATGAAGTCATGGAGCTCCCTTCTGGCTCCTGCCTGTGCAGAGGCACAGAGCTTCACTGCGCTTCCCTGATCAAATTAACCCTAACTAGGTTAAAGCTTCATGTGCTTACTGTGATTGGAAAAGGTTCAGCAACAAAAGGCACATTATTGCGAGACGAGACTCTCCAGTTAGTCATACAGATCTTTCGTCGTCTTGGACAGCTTTCAAGTCTAGAGGTTTCAACCTGGTCCCATGGGTGGGGGCGGGGGATAAGGGAACAAAGTAAAATCCATGGTTCGTCTTTTTTATGTTTCATGAATACACCCACGCAACCCTTTAATCTACATGTATCATTTCCTTCTCGTTTCTCCCCCTTCCTCCCTTCCCCATCATTGCAGATTCATTCATGTTGTTGTGATCTGAAAGGGCAGAAATGAAGACAGCGCTGTGCTCGGCAGTCGCTGCTCTGTGTGCAGCCATGCTCCTCTCCTCCATCGAGGCTGAAGGTAACCTTCTCCTCCCTGACCCCTTGTCCCAGTGCCCCACTGACGAGCAAACCTCCCAATCAGCCTTGAGCTACTGGCTCTTTCCCTCTCTGTTTTTGAGTGTGAATACTTCACCTTCTCTCTTTCTCTCCTTCAGAGAAACGCCTCTCCTTCCTTGCCCACCTTCTTCTGTGTTCTGTTTCTCCCGGCTAGTGAGCCGGACCATAGCTCCCTCTGTCTGTCCCTCTGGTGTGCTGTCCACACCACCCCACAGACAGGACATGGGCCAGCTGGTGTGGCCACCTGGGCACAGAGCCCCGAGGAGCCCATTGCCTCTGGCGGGCAGCCCAGCGTGGCCGGGGCCATGGCTCTGCCCCCAGGATGGACCAAGAAGGGCTGGTTTCTTGCCTCTTTTAGTAATGTTGAGAGAGGAAACTGAAAACCTACTACTCAACTACCCGCAACTTTGAAATAAAATGCTCCAACAGAGTCTGGGTCTCTGCGCCTGTGTGTTTTGTCCAGCTGGACGCCTCGCCTCTGCCCCACTGGCCTCTCCGTGCATCGGCCTCCCCTGCTCGGCGGGGCGACCCCCGGCTGAGCCTTGGGGTGGCCGGACCCTCCCTCAGGGGCACCTCAACTTCTTTGGCGAGTCTCACCTGGCTAACACACCTGGGGACATGCTGCCAGTGCTGTGACATGTGTCATGGGCACCACTGCAGGGAAGGCTGGGCCAAGGCTTTCTGTGGCAACTGGGGCTCTGGCATACATGTGGTACTGTCATCTCCATAATGGCTTTCCTTTTCCTTCTCCTCCTCAGCCCTTGGCCCAGTCTCTCTGGAGGCTGAGGCCCCTGGCAGCCCTGGCAGCATCCTGCCTCCAGCTAAAGATGTGGGGAGACCCATCTTCAGTGCCACACTTGCTAGAGTGTGGCTCAAAATGGCCTGGCCTGCCATTTGCTCCACAGTGGATTAACACCTACTGTGTCCTGGGCCTTCAGTGTGAGCTGCTTGGAATTTGGTCATAGTCATGATATTTCTGCCAGCAGTGGCTGCCAGGGGAAATATAGAGGCTCAATGTCCTGCAGTGAAATGACTTGATCTGACCTCCGGGGCCTGACTCTGTTGTAGGTGTGAACTCCCCTGGATTTACTGGAAAAAACCAGAATCCAGCATCCGATTATTCATTTTTTCCCCCCTTACTTCTCTTTTTGTCTTGAACTGAAACAAATTCCCTGATCATGGCCTGCCACAAGCTCCCTTGTCTGGACCTGGTCACCTTGGCTGATCTCTTCTAAAAGCCTGGGGGTCAGAGATGTCTCTGCAGTGTTTGCCCCCAAGCAGTAGTGCTTGTTTGGGGCAGGTAGATGTAAAGTACACTGGCTTTCTGCAAAAAGATGGCATTTTTGCCAGCAGTGCAACATCTGGTCACCCTAGGAGAGAAGCAGTCCACTGCCTTCCTCTTGTGCTGTGTTGTTGTTGGCAAAGGAACCGAAAAAGGTCATTTGAAGTCACTTCAGAGTTGCATTTGAAATGCAGGACTGCCGTGCCAGAGTAAGCAGAGAAAGTGTACAGTTTTGATGGCAGAAGGGAGTGGATGTGTTTGTGCGTTCTTCCCCTTCTCAGAAGGGAGCTCACTTGGAGCTGGTGTAATATTGCTGTTGTCCTGCAGTATGAATTGCATGTATGGAGTATGTTATTTTGGAACGTAAGGGAAGGTGTTTTATTTAGCTATAGTGCAGACTGAACCAATCATAGCTCCACTACTTTTAAAGCAAGCTACAAAAATGTATTTGGAGCAGCACAGTTGTAACACCAGAATTTGACACATAGCTAGATGACCTTGATTAGATGTGGAGGATGTGGAGGATGCAGTATTGCCAAGCAAAAGGGTGGACAAAGCCTGATCTTTAGAGTTGCAGAGGGCTCTTGGACAGGACTTACATTACTCTGCATTCAGAAATATTTGATAAATAAAATGCCTAATTTACAGTGATCATGTTTCTAATAGAAAATTCTCCTAGCTCTAGAGTTTTGAAGTGAGAGCAGGGAAGTGTGGGGGAGAAATAGTGGTGCTGAAAATGGAAGTTCAAAACTAGGAGTACCTTAGGACCTGCTGTGGTGGAAACTGCTTTTGTGGAGATTTTTACAGTGGGGTTTTTGTTTGCACTATACTGTTCATTCTCTGCGCTGTTTTAATTTTGTGCTAAAAGTTTGCATAATTCTGTAAATTGCATCTTACTTATTTTAGCAAATTATTTACTTACTTATTTATTTACTTTATTCTGGTGTCATTGCAACTTAAATCCTGTCTCCTGAACTGATTTTCTCCTGTGAACATTTGTCCCTTGGTCTTATTTTTCCAGACTTCAGATCACTTTGTGGTAAAGCTATCCTCCCCCACCAGTCAGTCAGCCCTGTGTCTCTTTTCTTGGTTCTTTCTGACTCTCCATGCATCATTCACAGGACACGAATTTTGAATTTTATTTCCCAAAGGTGTGGGTAGACACTTGATGGGATGAAAAAGTGAGAGCAGAATAAGGGAGAGAGCCATTTAATGTGATGAAGGTTCTTGATATGAGGTGGAAAGATGTGAAGAGAGCAGAGGAAAGGAAAAGCTTAGTTTTATTTTCTGCCCTCCTTCAACTTTCATTTTGCAGTCTCCCCTGGGAGCTGATCTGGTGTTTATCTGGTGCTGCTGTCCATAGATTCCTGAATCTTCCCATATGAAACTGATTGTTCATCAGCATCACAGCTGCTCTGAAGTCCTTCATGAGAGCTGTGCTCTGCTGCTTTTGGCAAGAGTGAGCTGCAGTAATGGTGTTAGAGCTTTTCTACAGAGGTACAGCAGAACAGGAGTTTCTAATTGGGCAGTCACTGTAGGAGTAGGGGGGGTAAAACACACTTATAGTCTAAATGCATTCATGCCATTTCACTGGGGAAGTTGTTTGCTTACTGTGGTCAAGGAAGCAAATCTCTTTTCATGCTCAGCATTTTTGCTCTTTTCTTTTACAGTGAAATTCTTCTTGTTTTATTTTGCAATCCTTCTGATATCTCTCTCCCAGCTTAAAATCCTTCCGTGTGACCCTATGTTTTATACTTAAAGTTGTTTTGTGCCTTTCTAGTCCATCACAGCAATACTCCAGTGCATTTCATGTCTGCCCACATCAGAATTTCTTTCTGTTACAATATTTTTTCATCTGTGATGACAAAGAGCCAAGGGCTCTTATTTTAGTTGTAGTTAAGTATATTGGCATGTGAAGAATCTGCTAATTATAACCTCAAATTACTGCTGTGATGTTGTCATGGCTTCTGTAGCATGCCATGTTTCTTAATACAGAGAGATTTTCAAAGGCACAGGAAAGAAATGAGGAAATAATTGGTTTTGTGTAACCTAACTGAGCTTCTGGAGGTGCTGACTTTTTGATTTTTCAGGAACCATTTCAGACCTAGAAAAGTATATTTTCTAGGCTGGAGGTAGGGAGGGAGGGCATCACTGATCCAAGTGGGGAACCTTTGTGTTGTGCATAAAGAGGTTTATCTGGTGAAAAATCTGTTACCAGGACATCCAGTATAGGAAGTGACCAATAATTACGGCATAGCAGTTGCAGATGATTAGAATTTTTGGCTTGTAATAAAGCTGTGTTGAATACATTAATTTTCATTGACTGAATGATTTAGAGGTGATCTGGGATAGCTGAAGCTTTTGAAGTTTTGGAACTGGTTGGTAGGACTATTATTTTATCATCTTTTGATGGCAATATCTTTTGTGAAAGAAGCTGTTGATTTCAATGTTCCTGAATAGAGAGCCATGCAGATTGATATGTGAATTGAAAGTTTTATATACGTGAGAGTGACTATACATACGTGTTTTTCTTGCTGCTAATTAGAAGCAAAATATACATGCATGTGTAAGTGTATATACACATGCACATACATATATATACACAAATACATGTAAAATTTGGTATATATTCATACATTCAGTGTGTATATATATATATGCAATTGAGATACGTGTCTTCATATATATAGGTATATAGATTTAAATGAATTTTTTTTCGAAATACATTTATGAGCTATGCATCTTTTATTTTAAAGAAATTTCATTTACATGTATAAAAGAAAAAAAAGCAAATATACAGATGGCAATGTTTCTGTGTTGTGATTGGCAATGGATATCTAACACGTCTGAGAAGCTGCTCTTCTGAGAAGGTGCTCTCTACTACATTTCTAGGCTGTAGGTCATTTCTTTCTCCCAGTCACATTGGCAATGCAGGGTTCAGAGGAGCTTAACAGGGGTCATGATCTAGTTAGTCATGCCAAATTCATGCTATTTCTGAAAAAAAAAAGTAAATGAAGAATTTTTGGCATCTTCCATCCTCAGCAGGGCTTATCGCTGGGATGGTAAAGCTGAGCTTACTCTTCGGCTTCTGTAGATTTTATGTTATTTTAACATGGGCTAACATGTTATTTTACATGCTAATTACAGTGTGTCCTTTTCAGTGATGGAATCAGAAAATATGTTTCATATAGGGATTGTGGATGGCAGCTACTTCCAAGTTATATCACTTTAAAGTCTGGTTCTATATAAAAATTACTTTATATTCCAGTTATATTTTGTTTCTAGCTTGTTAAGGTATTCATTGGGATCCTCTAGCAGTCACACTGTGCTACCTGCAAAAAGCTGTAAACTTTTTTATATTACCTGTGAAGTAATACAAGCTATTATAAGACCTGCATAGCATGAGAAAGGTGCTTTGTTCTCTATTTTTTTTTGGTTTGTTTTAGAAATTATACCCTTATTATGTGTGTATATAACACAAGAACTGGCAATGTTTTGAGTATATTATGTCTGACTTTTTTCTTTTGCTTTTCTTTCGTGGTGCATAGTATAGAAGATCCAGTTAAGGAAATTATCATAACACAGTTCTAAGAGTGGTCAAAATTAATGCTGTGGAAACATGATTGTTGTACAGCAGGATATTTTTTTACTACTCTGGGGACCTGTAGAGGAGCCATACATTTCTGTGCATCAACAGTTGGATCACTGTATGAAGGCAATACTACAACACCATGACACGTTATGATCATGATTCTGTACCTTGACAAGTCAGTGAGAGGTCTGGCATGGGTTTTGATGGAGACAGGACCAGCAGTGTCACTACACTGTAAAAATAGGTGCAACTTCACTGCTGCAGGTAGCCTGACATCAAGACTGCTTGCTGGAATTAAGATGCACTCACACATAAGATTTTGTTGAGTGAAGTTTTAAGGTTTGTCCCTGTAAAGGGGAAAATGCCTACTGCAACAAGGGGTATTTTTTTCCTAGAACTCTGGTTTGATTCAGTATTGCAGATGCATTATTTTTCCACTGGTGAATTCCCCTCTGGAAGAAGAATTTTAATAAGATGGAGTAACAGTTGCCCTACTTTATTATCACAATAAGGTTTTTATCATCTAACCATTTTTCTATACTTCAGATCAGCTTACTATTCTCAGTCGTACGACCATGGTTTGGTCTTCATCACACAGCTGGTTTCACTTGGGTGAAATCTGACCCCTGTGAAGGTCCGTGGATGTTTTGGAGATTCTGTTTGAGTATCAAAAGCTCACAGGCCATCTGGAAGACATTTTGATGACATTGGATCCAAACTGCTTTTTTTTTTTTTTTTTCACTCAAGCAAGATTTCTTTTTGGATTTCAGTGGGATAAGTATTCAGTGCTTGAGTTTGATAAGCCAGCCATAGGCTGAGAATGAATGGATTTAAAGTGCAGCAATGAAGATGGGGATTAGGTCTCAGAAATAACTATGATGATATAGGCAATTAAGTTTTGGAATAATTTCTGTGGGAAGCTGGCAGTCTTGCCAATAGTGGAGGTCTTTAAGAATGATCTGAGAAAACGTGTCAGGAATGACACAAGGTGGCCAATATTGTCTTGACTGTGGGATGAATGAGGGGACTTTCGAGTTCCCCTGCAATGCCATTGTTCTATGATCACCTGGATGGATGGATACATCACTTATGTGTCAATGTACTGTTCTTGTTACCTGCCAAGATCCACATCTGAATTTTCATAAAACGGAATAAAATCCTTTAAAATGCTAAAGACTTTTCCTCACAGTCAGCTTTTTCAGTTTATCTGGAATCCGGTCATTTGGAAATCAACAAGTTGGGCTGCTGCTGTCCTTCAGCAGTTAAAGCCTAAAGTCTCTGCTGCAACATGCCAATTTACTTGCAAGGTTGGTGGTGCTACTTTTTCCATGTACTGAATTTTTTTTAAAAGCATGCTCAGGTCAGTTGTCTCTGCCTTTGCATTAAATTTGTCCTGAGCCATTGCTACTGAAACAATATTTTATAATGATATTCTTATCATCTAAATGTGTTTTACTATTAACACGTGTTGCATGATTTTGGTACTAAGAAACTGCCCTGCCATCTCTAGCATTGTGATACTCATAAAATGAATGATGAATAAACTGTGCATGCAGGTTAATGATCTAATCTCACTGCCTGTGTATGGACAACAGGAAAAATAACATTTACTTCAGTACTAGTGTTATCTATTGTATCAGTATTATAAAGCCATATTATCCCATGGTTGGAAATTACAGAAAATTAAAAGGAAAAAAGAATGTAATATTTTTTTAGCTCAGTTTTACTTTTTGTAATTGGACAGTGTCTTTTCATAATTAAACATTCTAGCATTTACTTCTTTATCTGCTTTTAGAATGATATTCAAATCTGATGTGAAATCTGACTTATGATGGAGATCTTCTATGAAACAGAAGATCTATATTTTAAAAATGCCTGCAAAACTCTCTCACTAGTAGTTAAGGAAAGTATGGCTGGATCTAATCTTACTTTGTAGACCTATTTAAACAATAATATATAATACACCTACCATGCACTGACAGTGAGTCAGTAAAGTACTGCATGAATAAGCATGACAATTCTACAAAGAGAATATCATTATAAAATATTTTTGAAACGTCTTTGTGCAATGAACCTTGTACATGGAGGCTTTGTCCATCGTGGGAAGCTAAAAAACCAATAATCAACATTTCATTTACATATGCATGATGCTGCAAATTAGCGTATGTAAACTATTTCTTTCTGTACTGTTTAGTTACTTCTGTCATCAGCTCCTACAAGTTTTATTTGCAGTCATTTGTTCAGTTCACTGGTGCCCTCTTTGCCATTTTCTATAAATTCTGTAAAATAAATGTCCTTAAATATATTTTGATGTTGTCTTTTCATAATTAACCATTGTGTTGTTTGGAACCATACTGGCATTTTGTGTTAAAATGCCACTATTAGTATGGGTACACCTGCTGCAAAGGGAACATGAAAATAATAGTTTACACCTTTGAAATTATATAGAAATCTGGTGTAAACAGGTAGAATTTTATTTTTGAGAACTTTGCATCAGCTCAAATATTTTGACAAATTGCAACAATTACTAACGCCATTTATTATCACCTTAGTTCCTGAATCCTTTGTTTCTATATGCAAAGTCTGTCACTTTAGTGGCTTCTGGGAACAAAGGGGTGGAGTTCTCTGTATTTTGAAATATAATGATACATCAGTGTATCATTATTGCTGATATACATTTTGCATGTATATTCATATCTAGACCCTAACAGAAATTGTTTTACTGAACATTAAATGCCCAATCTTTTCCTCTATTGTTTCTTTTCTCTGCCAAGTTTCCATATTTTGTGAAATTGATAAGAAATATCATATGCAGAGACTATATTAAAAAAGCTGATCAATTCTTTGATGTCTAATTAAGAAGAGTACTGTATTCTCCACATCCTAAATGATCTCACGATATTGTAAGCAGGTTGTGATTTGGCATGCTTATATGGATTGCACCCAGCATGTAAAAAAGTTTCCTTTAATTGTTATGTGAAGTGTTTGCATATGTGGTGATTATCTGTGAACTCATTGTACATGTATCCAAATGTGTTTTCTATTGTGCTTGATTTTGCTGGCCATTCTTGAATGTCTTGGCAACTCAAGAAACATATGTTCTGTGCTGTCCTCTGTAATGCATATACTCTTTGATGTTTTGTCATATTTTGTCAGCTTTTATTTTACTCTTTTTCCAACAATATATCTTTATATTTGTTGGAAACAAATTTATGCAAAGACAATTTTAGTAAGCTTTGCTCAATATTGTTTTATTTATTCATTTTCCAAAACTTGTTCAAGTTTTTAAACATCTACCTGGTATAAATCTTTTGCAGTTAACCCACCATCAGACTTGAATTTTACAATTATAGATGAACATAATGTTCAAATGTCATGGAAAAGGCCACCAGATGCAATAGTGGGTTACAGAGTAACTGTGGTTCCAACAAATGGTGAGTTCTGTCAAAATTTTTTATGTGATTACATGTTTTGAAATGTTGAGTTTATTTTCGCCTATATCTAACTTAGATATGAGAGTAGCTGTTAAAATCTTTTGGAAGTTTGTGATCAAGCCTGGGTAGGAGCAAAGGGCCTGCAGGAGAAACAGTCATTCTTCCAAGTTAGAGCTATTCTTGCCATAGTGTTTACCATTTTGGGACTGCAAGTAACAAGTTTTGGATGCCTTTGCTTTGCAAGGAGTAAAAAGAAGGTTGAATCATCACTCTGCTCCTCTTCTATGCTTTCACCTTAAAGTTCAAGGTGTAATGCTGTGTAAGACAGCCATTATTCTATTTCACTTTGAGAAATAATCAGTGTAAAAGTGATATTGAATCAGAACAGGACATGATTTGTTAGATGATAGCACATTTTCTATGCGCATTTCAAGTTTCAAATTTCTGGAATTTATTAAACACTAGTAATTTATTCACTATGGAAAGCACATTAGTCTAAAGATTCATGTTTCAATATTTATATTTCATGAAAACAGAATGTGTATCATTCTAAAATTATCATTTGTTTTGAGATAGATTATTGCCTGTTGCATTTTTTTTTACAATCAATTTACCAATATTATTGGATTTTAAGGCTGCATTGAGTGTCTTATATATTTATTGCAGATGGACCTACTAAAGAATTTACTCTTTCACCTAGCACTACCCAAACTGTTATATCAGATCTTACACCTGATGTAGAGTATGTTGTATCAATAGCTTCATATGATGACAGAGAGGAGAGTCTACCTGTTTTTGGCCAGCTGACAAGTAAGTAGCTGCAATACAATTAGAAAGCCAATTAAGATAACTGAGTGGTCATTCACAAAGCTTGGCTTTGATCCAGTTCTCCTTCAAAGTTGCCACATACCTAAACTTTCCTCCCATGGAGCTGTCTAAACAGCCTTTTTCCATTAATCCTAGTAGAAGCAGAGAAAATTTGCCAGAGATCAAAGGATATTAGCATGGATATAGTGTCTACCAAGTTCTATAGAATTCTTGGCAGGAGGCTACTGCGTTTTTTGAGTTATACCTACTTCCTATAAATTGCATCTGCTGAAGTCAAGGGGAAGGCAATCATTGACCTCAGTAACAAATGAATTGGACTGGTATCCTGTGTGAGAAAGCAAACTATGTTCATCAAATAATAATAAAATGTGACACAGGATACCTGAATGCATACTAAAATAGTGAATTTAAGCTTTAATTATTTATATTAATAATTTAAAAAGCATAAAATATATTTAATTAAATAAAAATGCACAGCAGACTCTTCTATGACACATTTTGTATCATGTATCAGGCTTCACAAAGAAAC
>WEKY01053704.1:0-16505 GCA_013390045.1 Picathartes gymnocephalus
CTCTGGATGTGTTTAAGAAAAGCTCTGTGTCATGGTCTAGTTGAGGTATTAGGGTTGGGTTAGACTCGATGATCTTGGAGGTCTCTTCCAACCTAGTAATTCTGTGATTCTGTAAAGGACTTCATATGACTCATCTGGTGCATTAAATCTAGCTGAATTCTTAAATATAGACACGATGAACTCTTTTCCTACAGTCTGTTTTCCTATGTTCTGACTTCTCTTCTTGGGCCACCTCAGGGCCACCAGTTTGATTCTCTTCTCCATGTCAATATTGCAGCAAAAAAGAAATATTTGTTACTATCTATAGATGTTTCACATGAATAGCCGAGCTCACTGATGTGCTCTGGCCTGTGTTATCTTCACAGGACCACTTTAATTGGCACAGCCAAGAAGTACAGTGATTATCTTGTTCCTTACTGTTACTTATTTGATGGAGGCTTTCTTTCTACTTCCCCACATTTGTTTGCATCTTCCAGAAGGCCAGGTCTTAGGCTGATCCTCCTGAATTTATACATCATGGACTGAACATTGCAGGGGTGGGATCTACCATTCCTGAAGAACTGCCCCTTATTGTGGCACCCACTGTGAAAACTTACCTCCTGATTTATTATATATTTTTTGACCTTGGGTATCAAAACCTTTTTCTGTTGAGATTCTATATCTATTCCAAAATACTTTTGCCCAGTTTATCTTGTCAGGTCAAGATTTGTCCTTGCTTGGAAAAGTAATGGAATATAACCTTTTTCACAGTTCGATAAAGTCAAAGTGACAAGGCACACGTGCTAAGCTAGGACTAACTGCTAGCCTTCTCAAAAGGATAAGAATAAACATAGACTCATCTTGCTTCCAGCTAGTCAAGAGTGACCTGTGCAGCCTATATCTGTGTTAGCAAGTTGCTTAGCAAAACAGGATTGGATCTGTAAAGAAAAAATAAAAAGAGGTGCTGAGGGCTGAGCATCCTCACTACATGCAGTTTGGGGGTGTGAGGGGCTTCAGCCTGACTCTAGTCTGGTACTGGAGTGAGCACCAGTGCCCCTTCAGGAGCATGGAAGGTGGGAGCTGAGTACAAAGCTGGGACCTCAGTAGCGGTCAGCCTTCCCTTTCAGTTTCAATTTTTTCCTGTCACTTCCTATATTCTTTACCACTGGGAGGCAGCTGATGCCTAGGATCCAAAACGGCACCATTCTGCACAGCAGCTTTGAAAATGGTTTGTGTTGTGGACAAGCAGATGTTCTGTAGGGAGATGTAAGACAGCATCTGATCACACACGGTGGCAGCTCCAGCTTTGTTCTGTCTCAGGATAAGTAAGGCTTCCAGGCCATTAGGCTGGTTGTAATAATTTCCTTTTGTGCTGTTTCTCTGAGGTTCTGTGGGTCACTAAAATGAGACATCTGAAAACCAGTGACTCTCTGGATGCCATACTGCAGAGGAGAATATGGGCTAAACTGAGATAACTGAATTTTTATTCCTGTCTGCTTACAGTGTTTATTTTTTTGTCAAAGTAACTTTTTTTAAGAGATGCCCCAAATTATGATTTCCTGTTGATATTGCATGCCAAAGACCATCACAACTTCAGAGGGACTGTATTGTTCAGCTGTTCTTTCGGGAAAAAAAATTCTTTAGCTATTGGCATAATTTGCTATGGTTAAAATATGCACAGCGGTACCACAAAATGTAAAAAAAATGTTCTGAAACTCCCTGCACCTCAAACAAACAGTGGTTAGTTGCTCTGTGGAATTTTCCAAGGTGTCCTTGGATGAAACTGTGTTGTACCAGGAGGAACATTAAGAGATGAATAAATTATTTGTCAGTGTTGTTGCCAGCATATACATAAAGAAAACACTGTTCCTGCATGTTTGTTTTCACTGGGACCCAGAAACAATAAAAAACTTCCGTGATGATGCTATTTTTTATAGCTTTCAGACCTATATTCTGGATCTATATAGTAGTACTTAATACTACTTTAGCCTATACTACTTATATTAGTATGGGTTTTCTTACACAAATTTATAACTCCTGCCTTTTTTGCTTACATTATGCACTCTGGAAAATACTTACTTTAAGTTCCTGATAATTATATTGGCTATTTCCTAGATTTTGTGTTAGGAGACAGATTTAATAACACCTTCTGTTCATATTGTTTCTCCTTTTATAATTTTGTAATTTATAATCCTCTGTATGTCTTCTGCTGCTGTTTACTTTCTTTTCTCCTCAGTGCTCAACTTAAGCCTGAAAAATGGCATTATCTTCTGTGGTATCCAGGAAACAGAAGTGCAGACTAATTTGTTTTAAAAAAAAAGCAGGATGAGGACAGGGAGGACAGTGGCCATCTTGAATTAATGATGTTGTTCTACATGCAAGGTCATCACCAGGTGAAATTGCAGTTTACAGTGAAGGAAGAATCACATGAGGAAATGCATATAAAATAGAATTTACTTTCTGAGACATACAAAATAAAAATAAAATAAAATAGAGAAAACACCATAAAGGAAAATTCATAGACTTTAGGTAGATGAATTCCCTAAATTATCCCAGTCTGCATTTTTCTTCCCTTTGTTACATCTATATGCAGGTAACTCCCTTAGGATTCATTATTGCTCCTTATGTATTAGAACAGCAATTTAGCTGGCACCAGACACCTTGCAAAGAAAGCTAAAATTCTGCTTACTGCCATTGAAAAAAGAATTGTTATTACACCCTGATAGTAGTGAAGTGGAGCAGAGCAGAGCGAGTGATTTTTTTTTTTTTTTTTTGCATATTTCCTCTATTGTATAATCTCTTCTATATATCCTTTTTGTCATCATTACTAAAATGAAGTTATTAAATCTGCTGGACAACAGTGCTGTTTTGACTCAGGGAGGAATGCTCCCATTGAAAGCAGCACTTTAAAGAATATTTTGTTTGATTTTCATCTCTCGTACCCTCATTTCTAACTCTTAATATACAAAAGCTACATGAACTTGGAATTGCTGCTTCTTTGCAAAACATTTAAAAATGTTTTTCAATCTATTTGTCAATCAAATTAAAGGTCTGCCACCAAAATGTGACCTTCTTTTTAAGATTTGCATAGTGGTGATATCTACACCAAAAGCTTTTCCCCACCTGCTTATATCATCACAGAATATTAATATTAAAGAATTTGATCTTGGTCTGCAGGTGAAACCAGTTAAGACAACAAGAACCTTTCATGAACAAATTACTTGAACACAGTACAAGGCAGTGAAATTCAGGGGAGCACTGTTCTGCTGTTACCATTTTGAAACTGAAATAAATTGAAATAGTTCAGAGTTTGGTAGAGTAAAAATAGATTATTACCTTCTATGAAGTTGGTGATGACTTCTGCTTAGACCAAGGTTGCTCTGTGCAAGCACATCAGATGACTGAGTTTCAGAACAAAACATTAATTTTGCAAGGTATGTCCTCTCTTCAGAAGTTTTGCAGGAAGACTTTAAAGCTTTAGTCTACCTACTGCTCAGTAATGAAGGCTTTGAAAGGGACAGTCTCACTGAAAATACTGCCATTCCAAGGATATCTTCCTGCCTGTGGAGCACTGAGAAAGAAAAGAAACAGCATCTGTCTATGGATTTATATATTCAGGAGAGGGAATGGGAGAAGGAAAAGTACATTTATTTCTAATTATGCACATTGTTAAGAATCTTATTCATGCTTTATATACATAGAGTTTTGGCATTAGCAGCTGCAAAACTAGAGTGAAGATAGAAAGCTTCTTGAGAAGTCACTTCAGACACTGAACGCTAGGAGAGGGTAACTATGTGAGGCCAAGAGCAAGGAGAGGAGAAATGGAAATAGGAAAGTATAAGTATTTCCAAATCAGGTTTCATCTAATAGAACTTCTTCACATGTCCTTGTAGATACTCGTGGATGGCCATGTTTAAAATATGTCATTTTCTGCTTTTACTTTGTTTCATTTTGACCATTGCAGTGGAAAAAACCCAAGGTTAGGTCTGCTTATGTTTTCTTACTGATACCTTAGTAATGAGGCCTTACAGCAACTTTAAGTAATTCTAATCTCTTAATAAATAAATTTTGTTGTAATAAAAGTCGTTCTCTTTAGCAGTTATATAATTTCTTTAAGCTACAAGGAGATGTGTATTCAATATGTAACTATATCTTCTGTCAGCCACTGAGAACTTGGGTGACATGTCTGTATTTACAAAAGTTACTAGTTTCAACAGTGGGTTGAAACTTTTCAACTACTAGTTTTCAGCACTCCTGCAGTATGTCATTAAAAATGTTTACACATTGCCATTCCTGAAGTCTTCCCCAAATTTGTTCTGCATATGTGTCTGATTTGCCTGCAGCAGATTTTTCTTGACGTCTGCTGTCAAGACAACTGTAGTTAACTGAGGTGGAAAATGCTGTGACTCTTCAAGTGTGCTGTTTGACCAAAAACTGGTACTCCAGACAGACCCAGCAGGGGAAAAAAAAGCAACCAACCCTCATAAATTTGTATTACAGTTGAATAAAACCTTTAATTAAAAATTTCCTTCAGAAACTATATTTTCTGCTAAATTAAAATTTTCAACAGGACACTATTTTTTAAAGTTTTAAGGAAAGATAGTTTAAAAATGGTGTCTTTTAAAAGGGTTTTCCGTTACAGCTTGCATAAATCTACTGTGGTGGTTTATGGGATTATAGGAGGTATAATTTGGATAACTCTTGTCTTCATAATTCCTTGTCACTGATGCTCAGTGGGACGACAACAACTTTATGATGTACTAATCTTCTCTGGTAGCAGGATAGTCCGGAACACAGCACAGAAGATATTTTTTTAAAAACTAAAGTTGGGAACTGAGTTTTCAGACTTCATCTTCCATCAGAAAATTTTCTGATATCAATGTTTTGCCCCTATTTCAGGGAAAAATGAGTATTGAAATAATGAATCTATTAAAAATTGGAAAATTATCTGTTTTGCCAGCTTAAACATGCATATAAAGTTAATTGACTAATTAATAATTTTTTCAGGCAGCTGTAGACAGACTTGGCAGGGCATTCACTGGCATGTTAACTGTAGGCACAACCAGGAAGTTGAGGTCGATTTTGGGCCCTTAGGTACTGAGGAGGAGGAGAACTAGTCATCTTTAATCTATAGACCATTTATAAAATCAGGCTTTTAAGCTGCTGCCATACAGGTGACATGTATAATCTATTAGTGATCTCAGGCAAATACTTTTTACCTACTAACCAATGACTAGAGAATGTAAAAACATCCTTATCATGAAACACTGTGACAAGTTCTTAGGGAGATAAAAAATCTATCTGCCATGCTTGGCAGCAACAAAGGCTTAGTAGTCTTAACCTGCTTCAAGCAATGCAAAAAGTTCATTAACACTGTTGCTTGTATGAAGCATGTCTGTATGTAGTTCTTTATTAAGTCTTTTGCTGTCAGTGGTGCTAAAGCTAGACATTTTTGTAAATGAAAATGTGAGAAAGGTCTCTGGGTTTCCTTTCTTGCATAGTAAAACCATGACCCAACAATGTGCACATGCATCCAGAAAGCCAGTCTTACTGTGGGCTCCATCAAAATATGTGTGGCCAGTAGGTCGAGGGAGCTGATTCTGCTCCTTTACTCAATTCTCCTGCCATCCCACCTGGAGTACTGTGTCCAGCTGTGGGGCTCCAATAAAAGACAGACATGGACCTGTTAGGGCAGGTCCAGTGAAGAGTTACAAAGTTGGTCAGAGGGCTGTAGCACCTCTCCTCTGAAGCCAAGCTGGGAGAGTTGGGATTTTTTCAGCTTGGAGAACAGAAGGTTCCAGGGAGACCCTATAGAAGTCTGTGCTGGAACAGCATCATCAGCAAAGTATTGATGGTGGATCGTAAGAAAGATGGAGAGAGACTTTTTACCAAGGTCTTTAATGACAGAAGAAAGGCCAACACTTTTAAACAGAAAGTGATTGGATACAAGGAGAAAATGTCTTTTGATGAGGGTGGTGAGACACTGCAACAGGTTGCCCACAGAAGTTGTGCATATCCCATTAATGAAAGAGTTCAATGTCAGGTTGGAGGGGGCTTTGAGCAACCCAGTCTGGTGAAAGGTGTCCCCACCCATGGCAGGGTGATTTTTAGGTCCCTTCCAACCCAAATCATTCTGTGATATCTCTGGGTCTGTGAAACTTTCCCAGACGCCCAACTGCATCTGACCTTTGGTGTAGCTTAGCTATTTTTCATTGGATGGTGAAACCCAGGCTGTCATTTATTGGAAAATAAAAAAATGTATTATTCTAAAGACACATAAATTCTTTTCTTTCATTAGAATTAGTTTGGAATTGATAGAAACATAAACAACAATCTGAACAGTTCTGATATGAACACATCAAACTCCGTATCCCATCAGGATGTAGAATTTGACTAGTACTGTCCCTTTGTGCTAGCATGTATGGAACCAACTTCTTTTTTTTTTTTTAGCCTTAGGACTAATTTAAAATGGTGTCTGTTAAATTGCTCAACTACATTTGGTACTTTTGTGAGTAAATGTCTGTCTACAAGGAGTTAAAGTAAATTATTTCTATTTATGTTTGGAAGCTTGAAATGTTAGTGGGCATGTCAGCCCTTCTCATTTTGGCATTCTCTAGAGCAAGGCAAGTGATTCTAGCAGCATAATCTTATTTATCTCCTGTCAGCTCCATGTGGTTTCTTTGGTCTGTGTCTGGGATAGTAATTCATAACAGAATTATTTCCTCCTCAGCCAGGCAGTTTTGCAGCGTCAGCATCTCCTGGTTCACACTTCAGTATTGTAATCCACAGTGTAAGCAGGCCTAAGGCATGGTGGCATAAAGAGAAATAATAGAAAACCAACAGACTGAGCATGTAAATAAAAAGTATAGATAAAGATTCAGGAATTGGAATGTGAATGAAGGAATCAATATAATTTCCCCCACACTTGTGCTAATAACAGACAGAGATTTGTACACAGTGCCAATTGCTGCAAAATGCAGTAAAAGGGTAAATTCAGTAAAATGACTGTTGTTTTTAGGTCTGCATGAAAAAACTTAGAAGTATATGTATTTAATTCCTAAATTACAGTAAGTTAAAAGTGCCCTAGAATACTTTGCTGATGAGAATGTTTCAGCAGAGCAAATTCAAATGTGTAATAGCCCTGGATTTGTATATATTACATTCTTCATCTGGCAGCAATTTTCTAAAGTATTATTTAAAGTCTGAGCTTTCTATTATATGTTAAAGCTAGTTTTTGGTGAAATCAGTCTGTATGCAATACAACAACAACAACAACAAGGTAATGAAGACCATTAATGACCATCATCTATCTCATCTTGAGATTCTTTTCCTTTACTGGATAATCTCTATCATTAACGTACCTTAATGAACAGAGATAATGGTAGGGTCAGCTCCTCAGTGAATGTAAATCAGACCAGTCCAGTTGGTACCTATGAGCTCTCACCTATTTGCAGTATTTCCTGGCCTTGTGCAGAGATTCAGAATTACACAGTTGAACATTAAGTTCTTGATAGTCTTTTAGCTCTAGTTCGACTCATAAAACTAACGCAAAGCAGTAGTTCAATTAATACATTCAAAATACATTGTATATCAGTGAATGAAGTTTTATTTTGAAACTGACAATTTCAAATAGAATTACAGCTATACCTATGTATTTAATATTTTATTTGACAACTACTTTCAGTAGTGAATCAGTCAGGAGCAGATACTGTTTCATTGTGATCTCTTGCTTTTGCTTACTTGTCTATTTCATTAACTAGTTTTAAAAATAATTACTGAAAACTTATGATCAACTTGCACCGATGTCCTGAATTCTGCATTTTTTAAAAAATTTTGCCCTTTATGTTGGTCCAGAAATAGGTAGTGTAGTATTGGATCGATTAGATGAAAGCCTTTAGAATGGCACTTGTAAATTTAGAAGCCCATATTCAACCTTAGCCGTTTTTGTTCAAATTGGATTTGCTGCTTATTTTCAACTTATGTGACCCTGAAAATGTAGGGAGTCCACTTGAAGGAGAGCCAGCTGAGATGAAACCATAAGTTGCTTAAGTTTGTGAATCCAAGGAACTAGGCTGCTCTCCTTAGCTGACTATCTGATCCAGTGTTTGTGCCCCTTAGTTAATTTATCTTTTCTTTTCTTCAAGTGTCTACATGGAATTCTTGACATGAATACCTGGTGTTACATTTTGCTTTGTTACAGTTGATAACATCTACTTAGAGATTATTTCTGGTTTTGTACATTCCTAACCTAGTTATATATTGTGCCTTCTTCTTAGTTTGTATTCTTTACCTATGTGTATAAGGAGTTTTTATCCTGGGAGTAGTCCAGTCATCTGCCAAAGGAAATGTGTATCACTTTCCCTAGTAACTTTATATTCACTTTCTGTGAAGCCCTACATATACGACACAAAACAGTGGAGAACTAGGCCTGTAATCCTTGTAGTTTTGTAACAGTTGTTTTAAAATATTTTTGGTTGTTTGCTTATTCAATTCTGGTTTTGTTCACTTTTCCTATGTGAATGCTGAGGGTACTCTACGGACTGTATCATGTAAGCCAGCTGAGAAACATCTGCTGTGTAGTGACTGACAAGAAAAGGCTTCTATTACCCCAGAATTATTGGGTTGCTTCCAAAGAACTTGGTCTTACCAGGGTAGTGTGGTTTAGGAAACCGTGCTTAATTTAAGTACAGACTTTCTGATATCACTAGCTTTAGTGATATACCTGAAGGTAAATGTTCTGCTGCAGCTGACTATAGCAGCCAGCTTGCAGCACAATTTATTTCAAAACCAAAAAGTATATTTCAGTACCTAACTGCTAGTAAAATACCTAAGCTCTCTTTCTCTCTCAGAGTCACATGAATGTAGGGGCCATTTATGTATTTCACTACTCCTTACATGCTGTAATGTGCTCCTTACATCCTTAATGCATCTTGTATTTGGACCTATCCTTTCATTGGATCTCTGCTGCATATTTTGTCTCAATACTTGTTCTTATTTGTAATTAATAAACCCATGGAAATACTCTAGTTGCTGGGATACTGTTTACTTCAGTTATGTTATAGTTTTATTAAGATATTGAGTGTAGGCTTCGAAAAGGTTAAAAAGTTGGTTAGCTGAAAATTTCAAAACACTGTAAAAATTATTGACTCCGGTAACCTGATAACACTAAGCAAGCATCTTAAACTTTGAATTTACTTGTAAGATTTCATTGAATTGAAACTGTTCAATTGAGCTTCTAGAATTATTGACTATTACCAGTTTGGAAGTAAATAATTCTCAGTGGGACCTATTTCAAGGCTGGAATGGATCTAAGATACAAGCCTTGGAACAGAGTATACACATAAATCCCTAATCTCATTGGTCAGGTTGTTCTAGGGAAGCCTAGCAGAGTAGTAACATGATGCCTTTCAATTCCATTAATAAAATCCTGTCAGAATAAATTAATAATTATCACACTGATATTTTAGGCTGTTTTATGGCCATGTAATGCAGTTGTTTAAAAAATCATTGCACAAACCATTTTAAGTGTTGTTGACATTAAATAGTAACCCATGCAGTTACTATGTTACCCAGCCTTTCCTGTTAACAGCTGTATTGATTTGGTGAAAAGCAGAATTTACAAAACTATTTTCTAATAAAGTTGCCTGTATATGACCAAGGTTGCAGTCCTACTAATGCAAGAACAGCATGAATTCTGTACAGGATTGGCTTAAAGGACTTATGTTTTGAGATTTTGGGAAACATTAATTTTGATCATAGCAGTCTTTCTGTCCAAAATGTTACAACAAAAGCCTATTTTGATTATATCAGTCTGGAATGAGCTTAAATACCCTTTAAAGGCAGAAGTGAATCATTTATTTATTGCCTTTAATAATTCGTATTTATTAATGCAATGCAATATTTAGAATTGTAAGAGGCATGAAAATGCACTGCAGCCAATACCATTCAAGAAGGTTGTGAAAAATATTGTCAGGAAGAGAGGAAGGAGCAGTGCTATTGAACAGAGGTGACTTGGTCTCATTTCCATAAAGAACTTACATAAAATCTGACTCAGAATGCCTCACACACACTGATGTTAGAAGGCAGTTATTATTCAGGTAATTTAGGTTATAAAATACCATTCAGCTTAAATGTGTGTTTTCTTCCTTTTTGGTTTAACTTTACAAATCTGTCTTTAGTGTGGATCCTCCTTAGATCACCATATGGATTGTCTTTTTATTGCTCAAGACTGTAAGAATGCCAAATAAGACAGAAAGAGCTGGACCTCAAGAGACTAGTTAATGACCAACAAAACACATTTTTTTCTAGAACCTGTAAACAAACAAAGTAAAAAGCCAAGGCTCTGAAAAACAATGATAATGGTATCTTCTGTTAGTATTTCCATTTGCTGTTTGCACTCTAGTAGATCTATTTTATGCTGCTTTAAATATTATTTCCAGTTAATTTTTTTTGTTACGACTGCAAGTTCCCCTCCAGTCAGAAGAACTTGGTTGTAGGAATCACTTCCCCAGTCAGAAGTCAAATCCTCATTTTTTAGTAAAAAGTGTTTGTTTTAAACTAAAGCATATTGGCTTATACTACTTACATTCTCAGAGACAGTCTCACTTTGCTGTTTCACAGTTTTACTTTCAGTAGTCTTAGTCTCAAAAATTCTCTGATGGAGACTGGAACTATAGCAGATTGGTGTTCCACTGTACTGAAAGTGTTGTGCCCACCTGCAGAGCACATATTCCTGCTCTTGAAATGACAGATTGATTGGGAAAATTAATGACCTATGCTTACCTTTTTAGATCTGTTATCCCAACACTGACCTTTGAGAACTGTTTTCACTTTTTTCCCCAAAACTTCAATTTTTCAAGTTCTCAACCCCCTCTTCCTGTTTAAGGAGTGCCATCAAGAGTTCTTATTCATAAATCAAAAACTATACTGCTAATCAACACATACCTTATTTTTAAATTGAAACTCAAATATTATAATAAAAATATTGTTTAAAAGTAGTTTAAAACATGAAATGTGAATTTCACTTCAGATGGACATCATGCATAAGGACAAAGCTTTGTAAGCAGCATCTGCAAGGAAGTAGTAGTCAGAGCCTGAAATTAGTACTACAAAACTCAAGGTGCATGAGTACCTTTATAACTTTTTCTAGTTATAACTGACTGGCTCTGAGTAGGTTCAAAAGACTGATGAGTGAGACTAGAGGCCACACAAAGTCCTAAACACAAATATATTAGTTCCTCTCTTTCAGCATCACTTCTCTTTTTGACACTGGCTACACTATTGTTTCATGGCTCTTATTCCAGTAAGCAATAGTCACTTCTCACTTGGCCCGCCTTAAACATAAATTTCTTTTTGCAGCCATAGTCATCAGCTCTGGAAAGAGCCACCAATTAATAATGAAGGCCTCTGTTGTGGCACAAATCTCCTTGCAGAAAGAAAGCTTACTGTAGTGCCTGCATTGCCCAAGAGAAGAGAGACTGATGGCAAACTTTTTCATTGCCAATTTTTTCTTATAGCTGATCTCTTCTGTATCCAGTCAGATTCTTTTGCTTTATTGCACCCCTGCCCAGAAGTACTTCAGGATGAAGTATATTGCATATGGACCTCATTTTTACCTTATATTTTGTATATATTTTATTCAAGCTGACTATAGTGCTTATAATTATTTGAAAATGCCTCAGAAAATTATTCAAACATTCTTAACAAACATATGACAGCAGTATCTTACAACAGTAAGAACAAAAACTGTCAGCATTTCAAATTTGGCCTGTCAAACCTGTCATCATATATTATTTCTCTTTCTCATCTTTTCGGGGATTTATCCCCAGACAATCTGGGGATTAAAAAAAAGCAGTTCTCCCAGTAACACAGGATCCATTCCACTTTCGACTCTGTGCCCTGGAGGTCATCTGATATTATTGAAAGCTAATATTTGTTGCAAATTGGCACTGCTGGTGGCATCGAGAAAACTTTACTCTCTTGATTACTTTCTCTCTTGAAGGACTTAAAACGCTGGCTATCTCTACAGTCTATTCAGCTTTTATAGAAACAGGGCTGACTTACTGGTCTTACTCCAAAAATAATCTTTTCTGTCTTCATTGTTTTGAAGCAAACTGTTTGTGTTTGTTTAATCAGGAGACACTTCTGTCACAAAATTTCCATAAGGGAAAACATGGTCTTTTTTAATGAAAACAAATCCCTGATAAGGAAGTGCATCTGAAGCATAGCTATTTTGTACCTTACTGGTCTGCCCAAATCATATGGGATTTCTTTACTTCCACATTGACTAAAAGAACAATAATTTATTTGGTTTAATGATCATCTATTTTGTGGACAAAAACCTGTATATTTCTGTATTTTCTATGAATAAATTTTCATTTGAGGTTTCAGTTTTATCTCGTGATAGTCATGTAACATTTCATGAGAAAAGGAAGCACTGATAACTGAATCTTACTTGAGAGACATACAGAGAGATGCATGTAATGGTAGGACCCTAAAACAAGGGGCAATAAGAAGAGTGGTGTAAAACTCTCCGAAAACTTCTGTTGGCTGTTCCTCTCACAGACTGAAGGCATGATACCAGCAGAGTTCATGTACTTCTTTTCCAAACACTAACTTATTCTGCTATCTGGCAAAAGCCATGTGGCTTGTGCTGTCTTCCCACAGGTACCTTTGAATAGAAAGGCAGCCCTGTGCTTACTGTCACAGCCAGCCATGGTACTCACAGGATGGATATGGGGCTGTGCCAGACACTGTTAACCTGCAATATATTAGAGAGAACACAAGGTGAAAAAGTATGTTGGAAAAGTAAATGAAGATGTATCATATCCACACTACATGGAGAATCCAACTGTCCTGCGGAGGACACCTGTGTGCTCCTCATCGGTGCCAGGGTTTCTTTCACTCCTGAGTGGTCTGTTAATAAGAAGGAGTTCTCTAGGCCCTAGGTAAGCTTCCTGACAATGTGAGAAACTAATGCCAAAGTCTTGTTTTTCTTTAAGGGCGATAGAAAAATAGACTTAAAAAAAATTACAATTGCTCTCTCTTTCAGCAGTTCAGTTAAAGACCAAAGCCAGATCAGTGAAGACTTCTTCTTAACTATCCAAAGTATAGCTTTTTATTTATCATTCTGATAGTAAATACTTGTTTAACAAGAATAATTCTTTGTGGGCTTCTCTGTCCATAACCAGTTAACACATATTGTTGAACTGTGTTTTTCTTTATCTAACAACATGATTACTTCCAAGATGAATGTAGTTCATCTGAAAATTTTAGAAATTGAGTATGCTTTTTCATTAGTTCAAAATGCTTATCACAAAAAAACCCCCACAAAAACGTAGCAGACTGATACACTTCTGACCAAAAAGAAAAAAAAAAAGAAGATATAACTTTCACTTCAAATTTAGATGAACAGTGTTTGTCTTTGTCATTCCAAATCTGATCAGTTGAAATGTGAAGTACACAGAACATGGAGTAAACTTTTCTTTTGGAGCTCTTGCTGTTGTCAGTCTTCCTGAAATTGGTCATCCAAGCTGCAAAAGAGGTCAGGAATATTTGTACTATTATCCTAATAAAACCCTAAACAGTTTCCCAAGTGGCAGCTTCAGCACAGCAGTGGCTCTCCTTTGTGCTACTCCTCACCTCTGACCGCAGCAGCTGTGGAGGTCTCAAACCTCAGCAACAGTTTGGGCTGTGCTCTGCTGCTGAGGGAAGATCACCAACATCCCTCAACCTGCTCAGGTTGAAATCAACCCTGACTTGATCAGGAGTTTGCGTTAGGTCATCTCCAGAGTTTTCTTCCAACCTAAATTATTCTGTGTGTTCATGAGAAGTATAAAAACAGGAAATTATGTAAAAGTCATTAATTTGCAGTGTTACTTGTCTGGGTTTTTATTTGGAATAAAGGATCACCTGTAGAACAGTTGAATTCTGGTCACTACAGAAAAGAGTAAAAAATACATCAGCTGTAAGTGCTGACAAATGACCCTCCTCCAGTATAATAGGAAATGTGAAAACTGGATGTGAAAAAGTGGATCTGGATTCCTGCAAGGAGGAGATCTCCTGCCAGTTCTGAGATACAATCTTTGGAGAAATTAAAGAGGTGACTCAGTGTAATGCACAGTGTGCCTGTATAACCAGTAAATCAAAAGAGACAGTGTCACAATCCATTCTTTTTTCTCTTTTCTAGCAGAGGATTTTGTTTTCATTTGCAGTACAGAAAAAGAAATGGGATTTCAGGTCACAAATGTGACAGACTACTGCCTGAACAGGCTTCAAACAAAGACAAGAAAATGTTCTTTAAACATTGCAGGAGGTAACTCACAGACATGGTGATACTTATTATTAGAGTTTTTGTAGATCATCTACATTGTCATGTTAATGTTAAAATTTCTCACTAGGTAGACACATTTATCATAAATATAATTGTGAAGTTTTCTGGTTCATAAATTTTGAACTGGGATGTAAATGGTATAAACGTCCCAGACAGTGGCCAGAAGGCGATGATACAAAGTTAATCTATATGTAAGAATGCAGTACTTCTATCTAGATTAAGGGAAATTAAAAAAAAAAAAAAAAGAAAATACAGTTTTATGGACATGTTTGGTTTGGTTTGGTAAATAATTGATATTAGCAAATGAAGATAATTAAAAAAAAAATCTCTAATCTTATTTATTTTAACAGTATGGTTTTGAGAGATTAATGTGATTAATGTGGATGCTGGGGATCTCTGAAAATCCTGCCAGAAGTTTGGCATTATGATTTGTATTTGAAATGTTTAGGAATATTTAAATTAATATTAAATCAGAGCACCCTTTTTGTTGCTAGAAAGTCAGTATGAACAGAATATATTGTGGAGGGCTGATTTTGGCTGACTGCCAATACCCACCCTCAGGAGGACAGAAAGAAAATAAGACGGACAAGACCATGGGTTGAGGTAAAGACAGTATAATAAGAAAACCAAAAGGCACCTGTGAAAGAGAAGAAAAAAACAAGAAATTTATTCACCATTTCATGCCAGCAGGGAGATGTCCAGTGAATTTCTGGGAAGTGAGGAATTGGTACACATGGCAATTCCTTCAGAAGGCAAACACCATAACCCCAATATCCCTCCCTTCTCCTTCCCACCCTCCCTTCTGCTTCCCATGCTCCCTTTTATGGCTGAGTATGATGCATACAGTGTGGAATATCTTTTGGGTCAGTTCAGATCAGGTGTCCCAGCTGTCTCCTCTCCAAATCTCTTGCCTTTCTACAGCCTGTTGGCCCTCTGAGTGGTGGGTTGGAGAGACAGCCCTGATGCTGTGTGAGCACTGCTCAGCAGTAGCCAAAACATCAGTGTATTACCAACACCCCTGTAGCTATAAATGCAAAGCACAGCACTGTATGGGCTGCCAAAATGAAAGTCCATCCCAACCAGACCCAATGTGTGTAACAAAGGAGATATGCAGTATTATGTCTGATTTAGAGCTGTATTTAGATATGCATATACTTTTTTGTTCACGAGAGCATTTGAAAAAGAGATTTAAAAAAAACCCAACAAAGTGGGCAATATGTCTGACATATAGCTAGAAAAATATTTATTTTGAAAAATAATTTAAGTTTAAGGCAAACTGATTATAAATGTTAATTACAAATGAGATTTTAAAGTCCTGAAATATGATCATTTAATCATACTCTCCTTGTAGTGGCAACTTTCTATTTATTAGGTCTCACATTATTTTATTACCTTGTACCTTCATAGTGGTGTGACCATTGCTGCTTGAAAGTGAGCAGTTTACTATGTCTATCTTCTCTTTTAAAAGACCAAATATTATTGTACAAGGCTTAAAATACTTGTTTTTACCTGATGTAGCGGGTTGAGTTCGTAACCAGGCAGAAACACCATTTTATGTAGTGGGTTTACATACGTTGGCCTTTTGTGATGAGATAAGGATTAAGAGAAATGTAAAGCAGGCCTAGACTTTGAAAGATAAAAGATAGTTTATTAACAGAACTAAAGACAAAAGAAAAAAACCAAAAAAATCAACTTTTAGATGTTTCTCCCCCCACCTTATTTGTCTTTCTGTACTAACAGTTCTTTTTCCAATCAACAACCTAAGAAACCAAAACTTAGAGGACTTTGGTCAGTTTACCATCTTTGAAACAAACTTTCATCAGTTCAGTTGGAAAGAGGAGTCTCTCCTGTTTCACCAGGTTGATCTTCCCACAAGAAACACAGTTCTTTTTGTGGGGTTTAATATCACAGTGTACTCCCGCCCGGAGTCTGTCCAACTGTGACGGTCCTTTGCCCGATACGCAGCCTTTCCTGCGACTGCGTTGAGGACCCAAGTCGGTGTCTTGGGGTAAAGTTTTAAGGACGAGCAGTTTCTAGTAGAACAGAAAAGGTCTTATTTCTCTCCGGAAGCAAGGTCTCTCATCCCTGGAGCAAGGGTTCTCTTCCTCTATTCCTGGGGCAAGGGTTTCTCATCTCTCTCTTCTCTGTAGCAAAATTCCCCATTTCTCTTCTGTTCAGGTTTCTCATGAACCAT
>WEKY01053704.1:16591-29742 GCA_013390045.1 Picathartes gymnocephalus
GACCCAGGCACTCTTGTTGGTTCTTTCTGTGTTCTTTTTCTTTCTAAATCCATTCTATGCACTTAAAGAGTTAATTGCCTTTCTCAGTTGAGCTGCAATTCCATGCATTCCATGGGGGGGTTGGGGGGGGGAAGATTACGGCCAAAGCTAGCAGGTTCCGATACCTCGCAGGCTGATCTCTCTCTTGTTAGGTGTTTGCAGCACCCTGAGGAGGCCGGGGGGGGAAGCAGGGACTCGGCCTCCCCCCGGCACTCCCAGGGTGGAAGACAGGGGCGAACAGAGGCCTGGCCCGAGAGAGCCGTGCCAGCCGCATGGAACTGCATTCCCTTCCCCCTCCAGCCTGGAGGAGCCGCAGCACTGCCCAAGGGAGAAGGGAGGGGGGAATGGGGCCCCTTCCCTCCCCCAGGCAGGCCGGGGGAGGCCCGTCCGCCCTGCGGGGGACTGACGGATCCCCCCCACCTGTTACCTTTACTGGACCGGAAATGAAAGAGAGCAAGATTTTGGCTTCCTGCTTTTAAAATGTGGTTTCACAAAGGCGGTTCTAGTATTCAAGTGGTCACACAGAGTGCCCATTGCGGAGCCAGCCAGTCCCTGGGCTTCCCAGATCCATCAGAAGCCGTGCTTGGAGGAAGTTGTAAGAGCCCTTCCAGGTGTAAAAAAAGTTGGCTTTTTTCACACCATGACACCTGAAGAATTACATTTGATCTTATCTGCTTCTAAACATTCTCATGGCTTAAACTGGTTTCAGAATGCAGGGAGAATTTTTGCACTTCTTGTTCCTGAGCAGAGAGGAGGGTTTAGAATTGCTCTGCCAAGCCATTCAGCAACCTTCTACTTCTTCCATTCATCAGTGTAGAATATCAGTTTAGTTACAGTCTCCCACATAATCAGTAAATAAACTCAGGAAATACTGTAAAATACATTGGTGGTGTTCCTGAAGCTTGGGCACATCCAAGGTAAAGATCTCAAGGTATCCTTATTAAGGAGCCAATTTGCTTTAGCTAGTAACATGTGGATGATAACTTTCAGTCAGTATAAAACTATTTCTGGATCAAATTATCCTTGAAGAGTAGCATTTTGTAATGTTTTCCACATTGAGCATCAGACAAAGATATTTACTCCCCATTTTATTTAACTATATCTGTCCTGATGTCATCTTTTCAACTTCAGATTTAACCTAATATTTTAATAAAATCTTAATTAAAGTTTATTCAATCTTTTAAAGGTTTCTTTTTGACAATGTTTTATCATGTACTCTTTTACGTGGTTTGGAAATGTATTTTTCAATCTTATATATAAGTTTAAAGCTAATTTTTTTCAGTTAGAATGATATTTTCCAGACTATACATTCTAACTGAAGTCACCAGTTTTAGTTGCACTTTGGGATATGTGCAGGCCTACAAGGATTGTTAGACCTTCACTCTAGAAATCTGAACTGCGCCAGTCTTAAAACATAAAAATCCATATTTTTTCATATTTCATAGTTTAAGAATCCAATAAAGATGAGTTTGCATTTAACTAACTGCTTTTACATTTAATGGAACTGAAATCCCCAGAAGGTGATTCATCTGATTCAGAGGTGTTCTTGCATGGTAAAAAGGTAACTTAACAGGTAGAGTATCAGTGTTTTATCAGCATTCTTTAGGTCACAAATCTAAAAGACAGCACCATACGAGGTGCCATAAAGAAAATTGGCTCCATCTCAGCCAAACACAGTGCAGATGTTTAAGATAAATCAGATGAATTATGTCTGTAAAGTGCTTAGTTTTCTCCATTGTCTTTGGAGAGAAGTGAACTCTTCCAGGGAATCCTAGAATTATCCATTGAAATTGAGACCTTTTTTTAAGTCTGTAGTTGAGATGAAATGTAGTACTTGTAACTAACTGACCTTGAAAATGTAGCCAAAACCATCAAAGCTTAGTGTCTGGGTATCAAAAATGCATGTGCATACATCTGGTTCTCTCTCTCCATTGTTTGAAGACATGCTAGTCCTTAGGGAAAATTAGGACAATATTCTTTACAGTGAAGTTTAGACTGACCACAAATTGTGTATTTTCTTCATTTGTGTGTCATACAGTTGTATTACAAGTGACAGTGGCAGAGCAAAAACCTGAGCAGTGTGTGGTTCTGATGTGTCTGTCTTCTGATAACTCATTTTCAAGACATTAAAAGAAGATTGTATTCTAAAATGGACAGTCTGCAATAGAGAGCTGTTGATTTGAGAATAAAATCCATGAAAACCTTCTGTCATTTTCCCTTCTATGTTTCAATGATAATTTTATTTTATATGCTGAGAATTGTAGGGACCAGAAAATAAAGCAGTCAGTACAATACAGAGCAAAGATATGTCGAGTGTTGGACGGATATCAACCATTGGATGGTTAAGAAGTCACAGGAAAGGTGTTTACTTTGTCAGCCAAGGAGTGGAAGAACAGGCTGTCTTCCTCTCTGTGTTTTCCATGTGAAACTCTCTGCTGTGATTACATGCCAGCTCCTGTCAAATGACTGGCCCTAGACACAGTTGTTCTTTATACACAGCTTTCAAGTAATATGGTAAAGAAACAATCTCTTCAATTTCATAATTTGTACTTTGCTTGAAGTCTAGTTCTTTTCCATCTGCTCTGCAATCTGCTGCTGATAGTACATTATGAGGGAAGCCAACCAAATCCTCAGACCAGCTCCTGAGTTGTCAAGCCTCATTTTCCTTTCAAAGGTACCTGTGAACATGGTAAACAATTTTTGTTTAACAACTCTAGTTTCTATATCTTGGTCTGATTTTATAGACTGCAGCAAGACTGATATACAGCAGTCATCTTAAACAGATTCAAACCCAATCATACAGAACAGAATCATGGGTTCATAGAAAGGTTTGCGTTGGAAGGAACCTTATAGATCATCCAGTTCTAATCCCCCTGTCATGGGCAGAGATGCCACCCACTAGACCAGTTTGCTCAAAGCCCCATCCAACCTGAAAGGTATTTTCTGTTTGCACCTGTAAGTAGTTTTAAATAATGACTTCTATGACAGTTTCCTAATTAATTTTAATTTATTCACAGAATATTGGCTATGTGTCTGCAGGCTCTAGAACTTGGATAATGTTTTAGAACAAACCATTTGCAGACAAAGTTCTTCAGAAGGTTCTTATTTAAGGCTCGTTTGTGGTTATATCAGATTGTAGTATCCCTTTTAAAGCTGTGGCTTACAATTCTTTTCAGATCCATCTCCAATTCTCTTCATTTATGATCAGTGAGTATCTGTCAGCAGTGATTCTGTGATCTGTCAGAGATTTTGTTCCCTCTGTTCCAACTCATTAACTTATGGCATGTTTTTTGTAGTTTTCTGGCATTTCATTATTTTAAAATAAAACCCCCCAAATCTTTTTATCAATTTTTCAGGGAAGTTTAGTAAGTTAAAGAGTTATTAATATGCAAAGTTGAATAATCTGCTAATATTTACAAGTTTTTACTAAATTTTACTGAAGTATTTTTCTGCTTCTGCTTTCCCAGTTGGACTGCTATTTACAAGCAGACTCTATCCAGTGTTTTGTAACAACTGCAAATTGTCCTACTTTCCCTTTTCTGAATAGCAATAATACTGCAGTTACTTGTTTATTCAGCATTGTAATAATGCATTTAAACTTCTCTGTCATCCTTACAGCTGAAACAGATAGAAAGTAAAAACTTTTGCTGAAATTCACCGGAGTTTTAAAGTTCTCAAAGTGCTTGGTTAGAATGATAGAGTTCCAGCTATATTATTTTATTTCATTTTTTTAATATTCTGTTGATGGCATGAAAAGTTCTCTTTTTTTTTTTTTTTTAAGTGAATGGTTTTTTTGTCTTTGAACTGCCAGTTCTGAGAATATTGCTACACATCTGTCCTTATCCCTTCTTAGCGATACTAAAATGTCAAAAATGGGCATGGACATGTGCTAGTCATGGCCCTTTCTGAAGAGTAAAGCCAGTGCAGCATTACTCAAATCCATTCTTAGCAGTATCTCACCAAGTGTAAAAACAAAGAATTATTTACTTATTTAAAAAAAAAGTTTCACCACATCTCTTTTTCTAAATTACTAATATAGGTTCACCTTTATAAATGTATTGCCTCTTATATTATTTAGTTTCTGTTGTTATTTTCAAGTATGTTAATGTTATTTCCAGATCTGCTATTTTTAAATTTTAGTAGCTATTTCTGAAATGTCACACACCAAGCAAATGATCTGTATTTTAAGATAAGCATATCTACAACATTTTTCTAAATTTTAGTAGCCCCGAGCACACATTTTTCTTCAATGTACATGTGTCTAATTTAGGTTGCTGGTTAGCAATCTTGTTAGCACTCATTATCCTTCTCAGAATTAATATGGCAAAGGCTGAGTGTGCAAACTTTTATGTCTGTAGGGCATGTTACAGTATGATGAGTCAAGATCCTCCTTAAACCCTCAAAACTCAGCTGCCCAAGACCACTTTTCTTATTTGTGTCCCTGGGCACCTGTTTTATCTATCATTTTGGCAGTTTTTACTGTAAAACTATTCTGATATCAAATTATATAGGCAAATGGAGTGAATCAAACAGGTCATTCAGTGTACCAGCCCATAGTACAGTGTTGCAGATTAGTTGCAGAATTTTACTAGCCTATTAAAAGAAACTATAAAAAGTGGCATGATTCTCGTAACTGGTCACAGTTCTCCTAACTTTCATTATCCACTAAAATAATTTTCAACAAGAAATTCACTAGCAGTAAGAAAAGATCCTAATCCTCTCTTGCAGTATCAAACTGGCATGTAAGAGGCAACCCTGTGTGTCATTGCTTCAGTAAAAAAAAACTTATGCAGCAGTCATAAAGTTGAAGTGAAAGCATAAGCAACTACATATAAGCTGCAGGTGCTTGTGTGAGTGTGCGGTGGGGACAGGTAAGGCTGTGCTATGTGTGTATGGGTGAGGATTCATCTGTTAGCACAGTAGAATTAGAAATGTTTCTGCAACCCATCGTTGCCTGAATATTGTAGCCTATATTTACAGCAGAAAAATGCTAATGCACTCTGCAGCCTTTGTTTTTCTTCTTTCTGACTATAAAGAATATATATTTTTATGATACACATTGCACATGAAGAGCAAAAATCCTGGAGAAATTGTAAAAGATATCTCATGGACATGATGAATTTAAAAAATCTGTTTAATTCTTTTTTCAGGCACCTTTTATGCTTTTCCTCAGATTATCCTGTCCATTATAAGTGCCTTGTAGTGGAATCTGTAGGGTTAGTACACAATTTTCATCAGAGCACTTGCGTAATGATGGAGAAAGCTGCTCATCTGAGGGAAGAAATCTGGGTTCAATTCCCAGCTTGTCCATTTGTTGTCTCCAATTTTATTTGTCATTTAGGGTTTGACAGACACACACAAAATTGTAGGTGTAGCAAATCCTGTCATTTAAACTCACTGGAAGTATGTACCAGCACTCACCAAAGTTTACCAAGGAGGGGTGCATTTCTCCTGTAGGGGAGGTCCTTAACACTTTTGAATTTACAGATCCCGAGGATTTTCCCTCGGGAAAATCCCCTGTAGAGATGCAGACTCTCACAACCTCTGGCAGTAGGCCTGTTACTATGACTTACATTTTGCAACTTACCTTTAGATGTAAGATGTTAGCCATTTTCTTATATGACATCACCATGCCATACAAGAAAATAATCTAAATTAACATCCTGCTTTGAATTGCTGTCAAATCCATTGATTGTGGAGACAGCCTAGGAAGGCTAGCATCATTAGGCAAAAATTAACCTGTATGAATGCCACCTGTTCTGTAAAGAGAAGTCCAGACTCTCTTGGGCACCAAGTCCTTTATGTTTGGTTTGTTGGAATAAGATCCACAAAAACCCACATAGGAAACTCCGACAACTAGCAGTAGAAAAAGCTACTATAAGAACAAAAATGTGTTTACAATCCTGTCCCAATTTGCTTAGGCATCTTAATGTGGACTGTAGTTGTGGTCTAATCCAAACACCTATACTGACCAGTGGCATCTATTCTAAAAGTGAAGGAAAGGGAATATTTTTCTTTTATGTGAAAGATGATATTTATGCAAGATATGGAATATACAGCTTCAGTTTCACCTCACCTAACAGAGTCCTGAAACATATATTTCTCATCCTCTTATGTCATCACCTTTTCATATTGAGACTGACAGTGAGGTGCAATTCTCCAACTTTGAAGGTCATTAAACCAGTGTCCCTTGGAATAGGGACTGGATCTTGTGTGTACCCTACCATTTAAGTTATATGCATATACCTCTTCTGCATTAACAGACAGAATTGTAATTGCTGCATTTTTCAATGGGCCTTGTCTTAAAGACAGGCTTGCAAAGCTAGAAACTAAATGGTCTGTTCCTATATATCCTATTCACTTCTAATGGCTTGGGAGCTCCACAAGCAATGTCCCCAGAGTAAGTTACACACCCCTCGGGCCTGTAGACTGATGAGCAGAGGTTTTCAGAGTTACAGTTCTGCTGCCTGATTTCAAAAAAGCATGTATAAGTAAGTTGCCAACCAGTGATGCTCAGTTACAGTGCCGGTCTATCAGTCTCAGGTGTTCTGCACTGTGCCGTGGATCCGCCTCGCTGTAGCCAAGCTGGGTTTGCTCCTCGGATTTTTGTGTCTTGGAGATTAGCCTGCTGAGCCTCTTGTGGCTGTTACCTCTTTGATGGCTTGTCAAGCAAAATCCCTGGTTCAGTGCCTCTTAATTCTCTCTGTTCTGGTGTCATAGAAGTTTCATCTGTATCTCTAAAGCATGCACTGGGGATGGTTAGGGACTGGATGAATAGCAGTTGTGCTCTCTATACTGTTTGCTGGTAGCTATGCATTATGCCATCCTCATTATGATGTGCCAGTTTATAAGACAGCAGGTCTTGCTGTCTCTGGGCATATTCCAGTTCCCTGTGGCTCTGACTTCAATTCCTAACATTAGAAGAATAGCTTTTCAGCTGACTGAAGTGATACCAAATATCTCATTTGCCATTCTGTCATTTCAGAGTGACAAATGCAGATCAGGAACAGTATCTGCAGACTTTTATGTATGTTTTCAGTTATTCTGACACTCTCTGCCTCTTCTAAATTGAGTGTAATGGAAGCTTAGGGTACCACATCTAAACACATACTTCTTTGCAGCCTGTGTGAACTCCCGTGCTGTCACTTGTTTGCCAATGTCAAAGCATTTCACTTCATCAGATGCACCAAACAAGATAAGTTCCATATAGATAACCAACCACTTAGGGGGAAGGCCAAATAATAAAACCACCTCAGAAAAGTGCATATCAGACTGCAGAACATGTACAGATTTTTTGTTACTCAACATGAGAGATATCTAGGCCTCCCCTCCTTTTTAAAAAAGAGCATTATCACTCTCTGTGGGTGCAGTTCTTGTTGTTGGCTCTGTACACAACACGCACTGTGTGCTGTGTGCCAGCCCAGTGCCTTCGGTACTGTAGAGTGTATAAAGAACCAGCTGAAGCTTAGTTAAGATGCATCAAGGTTGCTGAAATTGCTTTAGAAAGCAACTTAAAGCTCCCCAAAGTATCTGTGCTCTCACTGCTGTCCCTGGACACCCAGGGATCAATTCAGATGTGTCTGGGTTGTCAGTTATGTCACAGGCCTCACAAGAGATCCAGAGCTCTTTGAATTATCATCTGGAGATCAAGTTATGTCACATCACTGGGAATTACTTAGTCACATAGGTTTAACAATGCCTTTTAATATGTGAACATGTTTTTTTTGACATGTTAGACATCAAGCAGTAATGTCAGGCCAGTAACTCCTTGACCCAGTCAGACCAAGCTCTGTAGAGAATTTGACTTCCTGGTTTACACTTACATTTGAGTGTCTCTATTCAAGCTATAGCCCATTCTTAGATGCTGTGATGGTGAAGAAAACACCATCTCAGCACTGATTCTCAGTCATGATGTTTTTTCCAGTGCTTGGAAGCACGTTGATAACACCACAGTAACTTGAGCATTTTTATCCAATGTAAAATTTAAAACCTTCATTTGCTTTCAGACTGTTTGTCATTTTAGCAGCTGGTAAAGTGTCCCCCTTCTTTTAAAAAACACTCTGATATGCTCCTTTGAACAAAATCTCCAGGCTAGTGTGGTTGTCTGCCTTTTTATCCATTCTGTGCACACTGCTGCTAACTCCAGAAACTGTTCAAATACACTGGGCTCATACAACTTTTTACTGACTCATGGTAATTAACATATCTTTTGTGTCAACATGGATGTAGGTAGTTACTTACGATTTTTATTGTTTTTAATCTGTTTTAGAACTGTGTTTGTCAAATCTCCTTTGTCTTTTGGTTCCTCTCTTTTGTCCTGTTCTGTTCAAATGTTGCTCTACATTCCTTAGATTTTGGCCTGCTAAGAGCAGTTTCCCTTGAGCTGCAGCTTCCAGTCTTGCTGTGAAAGGCTCCCAAATCCCAGTCACAAATTTGTCCTTTATCTATAATATTCACAAGTATTGGCTCCTCAGCCTTTAATTATTTACACTTATCCTGTCTGTTTCAGAAGAGCTTTTTTACCCTGGCCTTAACTGCTGTGTTTTTTCACTGAGTGTTTCCTTAGATTGTGCTGCTCATGCAATGTGTGCTTGTGCCTTGCTGCTGAATACACATATGGCAAAGCAAACAGAAGCCTTTTGACAAGCTATAGGAAATCTGGGCTGACCATGACAGTTAACTGGAACCCAGCAGACCTTAGTCCTCCTGCAAGGTGCAGACATGGGTCCTAGCCAGGAAGAAGACTAAGCAATTAAAGAAAGCTACTCTAATCACTAGCTAAAGCTAGAAAAATGTGAGGATTTTCCACAATTGAATCGAATTTACTTTTGGTACTGTTATAATATATATCCTGCTAAAATCATCAGTGTCTTTTTTGAAAATGTCAAGTGTTCTTATTTCTATTTAAATTGAAACCTGAAAATGAAAACTGGAGGGTTAGGTTTCTTTTTTTAAATTCATTTTTTAGCAGCCCCAAATCCCCTATTTTAAAATAGTCAATTTCTTTTTGTGTTTTGAAAGAAAAATAATATTGCAGAGAGCATAAAAGACACAGGTGTAATGCTAACAGTTAATGAAATAGTAATGTATTTCATTACTATTTCTAATAAGATGACACTGCTAAAAATATTCTTCCAGTTCATAAAAAGTTGTAGCTGTATTTTAATCAGTAAATGCACTTAAAACATGCATAGATTATATTCCTAAGTGTTTCTTTATAATAATATGCTATTTTGACACTAACTGAAGGTTTGTCAATTTGCATATTTAATTCAGGCATTAATTACTTGTAATTGTAATTAATTGTAATTGTAGACTGGAACGCACAATTTATACTAGACTTCTTTGATGCTTTCATGTTTGAAATGACAAAAAGAACTGTTGGGAAGACGTGATGCTTTCAAGGCCTTTCTATATATTTAAGTCTCGCATCCAGCTCATTCAACCTTATTATAAGCCTTCTGATACTTCTGACATTCATAAAAACAAGTGATTAGACTGAGAATTTCAATTTCCATTAAAAAGAATTGCTTATGTCTGGTTTAATTTCTCTTTTGCTGGGTAATATGAGGGATCAGTGACCTCTCAGCCTTTTTGGTTAGCCCTCCTTGTGTCTTGCAGCCTGCCAGGGGTGGCTGTGGCAGGCCTGCTCTATATGCCAGGGCTATAGGAGTAACCCAAGTGGCCCATGTTCTGAGGGTGTTATGCTGGTGTGTCCTTTTTGTACACCTGTAATCATGTATAATGCATATCAGAATATGCAGTGCATATAGGAAAAGGTGAGAACCCTGGGATTTTGTATTTGTCTCCCACTGATGGAGAAGACTAAGATATGCTTTGCATTTGAGGGCCATTCTTTACAACCGACACTTACTGCCATGCCTTCTTTGTGAATAAGACACTTTCTTAAGGAAAGCAGACTTGATTATTTTCTGCCTTCACAGCTGCTACAGGAATGGCATGCCCAAGATGCAGGAAAAAAGGAATTCCAAATATTTTCCAGTTATAAAGCATACAGGGGAAAATATCTGGGAGGGGTGCGCTTGCCTGTTCTCAGTCTTCCCTTGTTTCTGCTGTTCCCCTCTCTTGGAGACAGAGCATTGGAACAGGGACACTTTAGGCTGACCTGGTGTACCTGTTCTTGCCTTCTTACATCCTTATTTATAACATGGTGTATTTAAGATACTCATGATCTTTTAACTACATGGAATGTTATTAAAAATAGTTTTTGAATTTTTTTTTTCAGCAGAAAATCAGAGGCAGCATTTACGTGCTTTCAACAGAAAATATAAACAGATGGCTTTTTTTTTTTAGTGACGTACCAGCCAAAAGGTCATAATATGTATAATGAAAAGGGATATTATGGTAGGACATTTCTCATGTGTCATGAAACTATTCAATGACGATAATATTTCTACTCTACAACATATTAAATTGTCTCTAAGAAATTATACCATGGTGTGCAGGGATTTGTGCTAGTAAGACCTTCTGTCTTGGTCAGATAATTAGATTTTAAGAGAACTGGCCCAGAAAGTGGGATCACTTTCCACTGATCCAGTTGCAGAGATATGGTCTGTATAGCTCCTAGGCATTGCAGTATTCGGTATGTAATAATAGTAAGATTTGAATAATGGATAGCACTTTAATAATGTTCAAGGACACTTTTACATGTAACTATGTCACTTATGCACACTCTTAAATAGGCATAACATTACATTAAAAATGTTTACAAGTGTATTGAAAACAAAGATGTCACTTGTAAAGTTAAAATACAATTGCCATTCATTTTCATTATCATCATTCTTAGCTCTTGAGGAGAGTCACCTTTTTGTTGACTACTATAAAAGTTTTTTAGAAAAGAATATCAGTATATTAAAATGTATGTATTTTCAGAAAGGTTTTAACACAGAACAAGTAACTTTACCTTCTTAATTGTCCTTATAGCATCTTGGTGAACTTGAAGATAGAAGTCAAATTGCCGTATGAGGTTGTAAATCCTATCTGTTGCATTATTTAAGCAGAATGGAAATGCTTATTTTGGATTTAAGTAAAATATATCTGTGAAAATAAATTGTATAAATCTAGAAACAGTGACATCTCACTGAAATTTGCAAAACTTGCTTGCACTGATGTGTTAAAAAATGTGGTTGTATAACTGATAGAGTGAAAACTCAAGCGGCTCAATTATCTTTCAGAAGATACCTTAAAGATTTTCATTTTTCTTCATGAAGATTTTGCAAAGTCACCAATTTGAAGAATGTTGTAATTCTATTTGTATAAAGGAAAAATATAAAAAGCATAAAACATTTTCTACTTCCTGGAGCTTTACGTAATCCTAAAGTCTTTGCCAACTGTTATTTTAACACCTTCAAAAGAGACATGGACTTCAAAATCAGATTCACATTGCATTTCTAATTGTAATCGACTCATATGGGTTCAGTTCTATGACAAGACTCAGATCTAGCAGAAAACTTATTATGAAAGCAATGGGAAATCTTTCACAGATAATCATAAATTTTGTCACTAATGCAAGTTCTTTGTACCTACATTGAGCAAATGTGTATATATTACGTTTGTGTTCTTGTTTCCACAGTGCATACATTATAACAGACTTCATGGGCATCAGGAATGAAAATTTTATGAAGGTAGCTGCAGTTGGGACCTGGATGGGAGATTTTGTGACAGCATGGATGGTAAGGAACATAATTACATTTTAAAAGGAAAGGAATATGTTTGTTGCTTTCAAGGGAAAGAGGGGAAGAGAGGAGAGAAAACTCAATTTCTTTAAGTCAAGTGTTTCAGCCCAGAAAAGTAAAAAGTTAACAAATGCATAATGGCAGGTATTCAGTTAGCCATCAGTCCAGAAGAGTTTCAGTTAAAATATATCAGAGTGATTTTTTTCCTGTGAGTAGGAATTTTGCCATTGAGTTCTGCACGGTGGCCCTTCCTTGCTATGAAGTAGCATCACAACTTGCTATCCTGTGAAACAGTGAGTAACAGCTAGAGATAAATAAGTCTAATGAAAAGAATTAAAAAGAGAAGAAACATTTAACTGAATGACATGATAGAAAACAATGGAGATGAGAGAAGGAAAGGAAGCCAGTTACACGCCAGGAATTGAAGTCCAGGAATAGTCTGATATGAAAATATGATTAATTTTTTATCTAATTTAGGACTTAGAAAAAGAAAAATTTCACTTGGATTATACTTGTTACAAAGGCTTTCTTCTGAAATATGTGCAAGCCAAAGATCAGCTTAGTGAAAGAGAACCAGAAAATGACAGCTAATTTTTGGGAACAAAATAAAGCATCTGCACATTTTAATTGTTTAGAAAAAGCATTTCTTAAACACAAAGTGATAAAAAGTGAATTTAATTATTTTTTAATTTAGGCTTTTAAGATTAGTGTGGGTAAGATTTTTAGCAATTGTATTTTCACTATATCTTCTGCTCTCCATATTTGGAACATACTGTGCAACAGACAGAAGGGGAAAAAAAAGCATCAAGGATAATTTTCAGGATGTTGTTTAGTATGTGTCAGTGGTTTGTCCAAGACAAACTGTACTCTGTGAAATGGTGGCCATGAAAAGCATGTACAGAGAAAATAATTTGTATATGCTTTACAGTAAGGACATCACAGAATTGGTGCCTTGACTATTAATGTGGACTTCTTCTGAATTGGTAACAAAATTCATGGGTACTTTTAAATACTTTCAGCTTGCTTTTTTTTCATGGACTTCCACATCTTTATTCCACTGTCAAAGAAGAGATGATGCATAAGCTAAGCTGAATTGAGAGATATCATGTACATTATATATATGTGACTTAGGGCTCCAGTAATAGATTACAGACAAGTTGTACTACATTAGGTGATGTGTCCCTCTTTTCTCATTTCCATAAAAAAAAACAAAACCCTGTTATGTGCAACACTGTATAAAGCATGGAAATGGTTGATTCAAGACGCATGAGAATCCTGATCATTTTCTAGGTACTCAAAGCCCTCTCAGGTCTCTTCAGCTGTGGAGTCACAATTGGATTGTGCCACAGCAGATGGAGTTATCACTGAAGAATGGGAGAGAGACTGGGAGAAACTCCAGAGGTGGTTTGATTAGAG
>WEKY01053710.1:5009-30046 GCA_013390045.1 Picathartes gymnocephalus
AAAATAAAAGGAAAGCAAGCTGGTATGAAATGGGGAAAAATGTGTATCTAATGTTTCAGCATACTTTATTTATAAAGTGTTTATAACTTAGGTCAGCTTAGAGGTGCACATAGAGATCAGTGTGAAACATGCAGAGGCCTCTATTTTTAAAGCTGTTGGGGAACACAGAAATACCTTGCACGTTTCCATCTGGAATTGTTTTTAGAAATGCCATCTACAGGGGCAATGCAGAAACCTGCTGTCAAAGAATAAACAGCATCTTTATGTAAGGCAATTAATTCTTCAAATGCAGTCCAATCTGTGAATGGCTGGTAAACAAATGGGGTGACTGCCAGTATAAATATTTATTTGGGAACAGAGGCAGCTTCAAAACAAGCAAAAGTTTGTCCCAAGCAATTGGTACATGCACATTGCAGAGAAGGAGCATGAATGGCTCTAAGCAAATGCTCCTTGGAGATCCAAATATGTGTGAATTCCAAATATACAGAAACGTTTTAAAGATTTTAGTGCTATTACCAATTCAGAGAATAGATCATCATAACTTTTTTTAATTCCTCCAGTGGCAGTTGGTATAAGTTGTTATTAAAGCAAATAAAGCCCAGAAAGCCATTTGATCTGCATTACTTATACTAGAAGACCCACCAAATGACATCAGGCTCATACTGCAGAGAGAGAATGTAAATCTTAGTTACCAACTAGCAGCTACAGCCATTTCACACTTTACAAATCTTAACTTTTTAAAAAGATTTTTTTCTAAAAGGGGAAGATCTAAGGAAATAATTAAATATTCTTTGTTTATGGGACAACTATAGAATGAGTTTATGTTTTATTAGAAAAGTATTGCCAAAATTTTGAAATTGTAAATCCAAGAAGAATATAAGAATGGTTCTTCCTCTGTTTATTCAAGCACAATTAAATTGCTTTGATTACAGGTAATAATTCAGTAATGGGATATAAAATACAAATAGATGGTAAAATGTAGCCTTCTAAAAGGAAAAAACCTGGACTATGAATGTGGATTGGTTTAGTGGTTTTTTGGTTTTGTCCGTATAGTCTGTTCTGGACCAGCTAACAAGCAAAATAAGATGCACTCTAACCATGCAAGGGCAAGAAACTGTCACTCTGAGTATTACTGAAACTACCTTTTACCTGAAGCACTAGAAATCATGTGGTTTCAAAGCTGAAATGTTCAATTGGCCAATATTTAGTCCCTGTGGTCACAGCACCCTGACAGACAGCAGTGACATCCTTTGTACCGTTGGACAGTCACATTTGGTAAGAAGTTTTGCCAAGATACAAAGGCATCTCATTCAAGAGCTGCATACTGGGAGGTGCTGAGTCTACTGGGAGTGCAGAACATGCTGTGCTGCTATGGCTGAGGTCAAAACTCATAGTTTTCCCCCAGATTCTGAAACAATTACTGAATCTTTTGAACACATAAAACTTGCTGAGAAACAAGTCTGGTCCACAAAATCTGAATGCAGTATCAGAATAAAGTAGTATTAGAGAGAGATAAAGTTAGCTACTTCAAAATACAACAATGATTATGGAGGAATAACCTTCAAGAACTTCTGTCTCTGGCTATGTGACATTTTATTTTTTCAATCTCTTCACAATACTTTATTTCTTATGCAAATGAGATCCAGCTATTATCTGGAATTTACCTACTTCTCACAGTTCGTGTCTCACTTGGAAGCTTTCTGTCTCAGCATACTTGAAAGAATAGATAATTATCATAGAAGATAACAAAAATTAATGTCCTTTCAAAAAGAATAGGAATTTTGAAACAGGTTTTACTGTGATGAGAGACTCTGAAGTAAGGGCCACATATATCTGACATGCCTGGTGCCATCTGCTATGCCTGATAATTCAGTTATTGTTGCTGACATTATATATTATGTTGACTTTCCTACTTTTGGATTCTGAATTCGCAAAAATAAAGGTGCAAAGAAGAACCATGCAATTAAATACATGACATTCACAGATATCAGGTTCAGTCCCTGTAGATTTATTTTCTATGAGAGTCAAAACCACAGAGAGGCTTAGGGGTTTTTTTTCCTTATTGTTTAAGTAACTGAAATTTTACAACATCCTGTGCCTAAGAAATTAATGCCTAAGTAGCAAAATTTTGCCATTCTCTATAGCAAAAATCTCAAATAGTTATTTTCATCTTTCCAAAAGAAAAAGACAATAAAACTTTTTCCAGGGTGAAGGGATATTCTGCTGTGGACCGAATCTGAGTGTTGGTTGTCACTGAATCTGACCTTCAAACATATGTGCAGCACAAATCTGCACCTTGATTTGTTCCAGCCAGTTCCATTCCATGACTGTCCCAAGTGACTGATTGGAGAAAACAACAGGGGTCCTAGGTAAATACTTGGTGCTGTTTAAGCATCTAAGGGAAAACTCTGAGTTTAAAAAAAATATGTTAAGTCTCTTTAGCTGACAAACTCTGAACTGACAAGGTATTTCCATTCAATAAAACTACTGTGATTTTTTAATAGGTGTGAGATACAACTGTAAACAATTTCAAAAGGAATAAGTACTTTCAGACCTCAGAAGTTGTGACCAATTGTGGTGGTTATTTTTAAATTTAAATTAAATATAAGTCCATGAAATTCCTTGTTGTGAAGAACAAAGGATCGATATGTACTCATGATAGAAAAATCCATATACTGTAACGACAAAAACACTGAGAGAGGAATATTAGCAATAGCAAACTCCTCCTCACAAAAAAAAGTAACTTCATAACATTTGATGAGGGTTAACAAGGAACAACCTCCCAAACTTAGCAGGAAAACTCTATTGTAAGATTTGCCTTCAAGAAAATACTGTTCAAAAGCAAGGGTTTAATGACATGAGGTTAATGATTTTTACTAACAAAAATGTTTTGACAGCCAAAGTTTTAAAACACTAGGCAAAAATATCAAAGTTTATGATAGATGTACTAAAGCAACCAAAGATTAGTTCTTATAAGGGTTTCTTTTTATTTCAAGGTAAAGTATATTTCTTTTTTTCAATCTATCTGCTGTTCAGAAAAAGACATCCCTCTAATTTTTAAAAAGTGCTTTTGGAAAATGGTAAAACACTGTTAGTTATGGAACAGCCTATCCTGTATAGGAATACAGAAAATATTTTTCATGTATTCCTTGCCTTTATCAGCTTTAGATCTCTACAGGCAATAGCTAGGGAGAAGGAAGGTAATACTGAAAAAAAATCTTGAGGGTTAATTTACTAACTGCAGTATGCACTGTGTTGATTTATGCCTTGTATTTAAGTTACATTATTATTTTGTTCTAAAGCTCTCATTTCAGCGAGGCATGTAACACTGAGATAAATGTCTTTACCTAGTCATAATGTACCTATTTTATGTTATACTGCATAAGGATAAGGATTCCTCCTAGCTCGAGGCTATGTTAATCTAATACCGTTAAATTACTTTGCAGAAAATGTAATAAAGGGAGTTCTAGAAAAAAAACCAACAAATCCTGACCAAGGTTCTGAAGAGGAATGGAAAAGGGAAGATATGGAGCTTTCCTCTAGCACAGCACAAAAATTACCCTTCCCTAGTGTTTTAAGAAAATACTTATATAATGTTCCAGGGAAAAACATTTGGTCTGAGAGGCTCACTATTTCACCAGCACCTATATAAAAATGTCTGTGACACCAAAGACTTTGTTTCTACTCTACTGGTATCTCCAAAACCCACCCCATGCCTAACACAGCTCCTTCTGGAGTACCTGAAGGCTGCGTTGCTGTCTTTAAAGAGGAAACCAGAATCTCCACATCGTGTAGAGCACATGCCACTACAAAGAGCTTGGAATTTATTGCTATCTCTGAGAACAGCCACATAAATTTCACCAGTGCTAAATGACAGCAGTGCTACCACGCAGCTGCATTGCCTAGCAAGCTACAAATCTAACTTTTTTCAGTCCTTTTAATGACTGGCCTCTTAAATAATGAGGAGTAATAGTTTGATGACAACCATTGCACAAGTTCAAACAGTGAATAGAGACTTGCATGACCCACAAGAGAGGAAGGATCAGCTCACACCTGGTCTCAATATGTTCAAGTAGTAGAGATTTGCACTCACTCACGCTGGGTCTAGAGGCTAAATTTGCAAATCCCTCCCCAATGGAAGAAAACTGTTTCTTATCTGCCTCTCATAGTATGTTCTGCCCTTAAAACTTGTCCCTAAAATGGAAAGGGATATTAAACCACTGTCACTACTCTTTATTCTACTCTTCACAGTTCTAAAACAGAAGTCCTACTTCTCCCTAAAACAGAGAGTATGGCAATAGAACAGGAATTGAAATAAAGGCATAAACAGGCTTTCCTTGTATTTTATAAATTAATAGTCAAGAACAAATAGCATGGAAAGAACAGTAAATAAGAGAATCAAAACCTTCTAAGTGTTGTTAAATATACTTGGAGAAAAACAGATTTCTTGGAGAAACTCTGCCCTTCATTCCACAGTAATAACAGTAAAAGAGTCTCTCTATACTTTCACAAGTCACTTGTCAATTTTCTAAAAAGGTGTTTGTCTAACGTCATCATTGGTACTTATTTCACATTCTAAGAGAGTCATATTAACTTCTTGAATGTTCCCCCATTTTGTCCCCAGAATCTTTAAGCACCCAGAGCTTTGGGTGCATCCACAGGGTAATTCACAGCCAGCCTTCCACCTCATGTGCATTCCCATAGAGCTCAAAAACAGGAGGAAGATGGTTCTGAAGTTATAATGTTACAGAAAGAATTACAAACAAAACACAACCTCTTCCTGTACACACTCCTGTGTAGAACAGGTAACATGACATGAAGAGCTAACTTAGGGTTTAACAGTTTACCCAAACTTCATAGTGAGCAGGAAGTTTTCTAACAGTTCATTATCACTATATATATATAGTGCAATAACTATTTCATTGAAATAGTCATCCTACAAAGCAGTCGTTTACTACTATCATCTTGAGAGAGCAGCACTTAGGTAAATCCTTTCTTGATAGGTTCACCAATCAGCACATTTTTCTGAAACATCCAGAGTGTTTGACTTGCTGTAATCTTACTGAGGTGACTAAAACAAAATTTTGTGCCAGTTTCAAGAAACAACTTAAGCTTTTTTGCAGAACACTCTTAGAGAAAATGTCATGTAAGAATCAAACCTTTCTGAATGTATTTTCTTATGACGGAAAATCTGAAAAAAAAGGAAAATTATATGGGTTTGGTTTTTTTTTAATTTTAGATATGGTATACTTTTTTGTGGTTATAAGAGTTCAGAGTGACAACTCAATGCGGAAATTCCTTAAATCAGTTTTTTATGATTTACAGTCCTTTGTTTAGAGAAGCAAAGGTAAACTGGCTCAGTAGCTCAGCAAGTTGGTACATGCAAGTTATAATTGTTTTTTCTGGGCCCTAAATCAGGAGCAAATAACATAGGATTTAACAAAAACCAGGAACTAAATCTTCTAGCTACTGATTCACAAGCTACTTATTAATAACTTACTATCCAAGAAAAACAATAAATGCTACTATATGCCATGATTTCTGAAATATTTGTATTTTCTCAAGAAAACACAAAGTTGTAACTTTTTAATTGAGAAAGAACTATGTCACTGTATGTTGGCTTTTATTGCAGTAAATAAGAATGGTATATAATTTCTTGTTTCATTGTATATCATGCACTGCAGAAGCCATAAACACACTCCTTTTGTCTAGAAAGGGCAGTGTCGCGAAGTGTGAACAAAATTAAACAATTTCATGAAAACTTAATCGTAATGAAAGAATGAAGGGCAAATCAGTACTAGAGAGGAGATTAAAATATACTTTAACCGAAGCAAAAGCTCAAGAGGGAGTATTCAATAACACGACATGGTGGCATAATCTAGAAATACTGATAAACTCATAGCCACACAATGTGACTAACCAGAAGAAACCCATTCTGCATAAAAGTTAAGCAGATTCTTCCCATTTGGTAAAAGTCAAAAGGAATATAAAGGAATCTCAATAGCTGTTTTCAATGTCCTTCTAGAAAGGAGTTTCATTTTTAAGAGCATCAATTAAGAAATTTAATGACAACAAGTGACATACTCCCAAGATAAAACACCCCTAAATCAGCTTCACTTTCATACCTGGCAATTCTGAGAAAGTAAGGAGAGGAGGTCTCAGAATCATTTATATTCACTTTTAGATATTTTGGGATGTTTCCAATAGGAAATCTCCACAAATTCTGTAAAAAATCAAAACTCTAACTTATTCCAAGTTAACAAGTCTATCATTCACCCAGGAAGATCTGATTGCTGAAGGTATGGACAAGTTAAAGAGTAAATGTAATTAACGGCACTTGCTCCCCATCATTATCACATCTTGGTAAATAAGCCTTCTTATTAAGGCTTGATCTTAAGACCAATGTGAGGTAACAGATGAAGAAAATATGTCTTACAATTATAGCAGCCATGTCTAGCTTTACCACTGCCTGTCTTCTGATGAGGTCAACAAAAACTAACAGTGAACTAAAAAAGTTTAGTCTTTCTCTCTTGTTTCACCAGCTGATTGGCTATTCAGTAATTTTTTGAACACTACTCACTTAACAGAAAACAGTAGCATGGTCTGACTTCAGGTTTTGAGTCTCATTGGCCTCAAAGAGGTCAGGATTTCCCTCCTGTATTCCATTCAAAAGGACAATTCAGCCTCGAACTGGAACACCCTCAGTGTTTCCACTGTTTCTGACTCACTAATCTTTTTCTCCTTCAATCACAACTAGCAACGCTTCATTGTATACAGTATCAAAATGGGGGAAGAGGTAGGACACACACGGATAGACACCTCCACAAAATACAAAGTCACTTCCTGAGGAAACCTCATCTTTATTTTACTTTCATCTGTGCTCCCTAACAAACACTGTAAGAGCACAATGGAATAAAGATCAGAATAGCAAATAAAAGCTCCACAGTGACATCTATTCCTCATATGACTGTAGATGTTAACTACTTAACACGGCTGGATACCACTACGCTACCATGAGAACAATACATGTTTACATGTTTTCTGAATTCCTGGCTTCAGCTTTGACTGTTTCAATGTTTTAGTTACTATTTTGCTTTCTATATTACCTTGTCTACTCTGTAATTCCCAGCAAAATTACCCTGCATCTAATATGTATGTTTGTTTTCTTGTGTTGTTGTTTCCATTATGTCTGAAATCATGAATCAACAGACCCTGCCTGTCAAACTTGTTGAGACAAATGCTACTTTGCAGAGTGACTTGAAGGCAAATATCCCTATTGTCCCTAATTTACTGTCAAACCAGGAGAAAAAAAAAATGCTATTCTCTATTCAAAATTCAGAACTGTATTCAAAAGGCAATGATTTACACCATCCCAAATACTCTTCTTCTGTATATAAAACCACTGTAATTTATAATGTCTATGCATTCAAAATATCAAACTGACATGACAAATAGAAAGATTTTCCCAATTAAGAGTAAAAAGTATTACTTTTAATTGATTCCTTCCCTCATTTGGAGGTGATATGAACAATATTATCTTGGTTTGCTTTTTAGTGCCTTGGAAAGTTATTGTCACTTCAAATGACAAATTAATTTTGGGGAGTTCTGCCTAGACACCATAGGGAGCAAAAATTCTTGATCCAGCCTTGTATATGGATTAATTTAACATGACAAACAGCTTAGTATTAGGTTTCAGGGTAGAAAATTCAATTCACTATGACAGGATGCACCCTCTAGATGCATTCTTTCTACCCTACATTCAGCTTTCTCTCCCAGTCCTAAGCAGCAGTAGTAATTACAATAATTCCACATTCCCAGACACTGGACAATTTGCTTAAGGTAGCAAAATTTTATCTGGGCCAAGTTTTCTCAAGATTAAGAGCAAGATTTTTAATTGCAACAGAAATAAAATGCACCTTAAAGAAGAAGAAAATATATAAATCAGTTTCATGTGATGGACTGCCTCTGAGATATCTCTGTAGCATAGAATTAGGTACTGAAGCCATAAAAAAACGTGAAAGGCAGAAATATCCATCAGCTTTCCTAATGCCAGTTTATTAAGCTGTTTATTTAGTTCCTGTGATTTCTGTTCTCTCTCTTCATTTTCCCCACGTGTTCTCCAGAAAGTTTAGGAACGCATCTGCCCTACAAGCTGACAAGACAAAGTTTACCAAGCACAGCGTACTTGCTGATGCAGACCCAGCCCCACAACAGCTATACCTCACGAACATCTGGGAACTCTGGGAGAAGGCTCAACTTCCAAAGCTGTTTGTACAGAGAAGAGATTTCCATATAAAAAGGGCTTATAAAAAAAGACAGATTTACAATTCCCAGTTTGGAAGGGCATTGGATACTCTCATGTATTTCAATGCCAGCACAGTGCATTCAGGTCAGAACTTGCTGCAATATAGAGCCCTACAAGCAGCAATATATTTTATTGTCACATGAGAAGCACTCAGAGGTGTTAATTTCTTTCTTGTCCCTTTTTTACACTCCATTTACAACTGTGAACCTTTTTGCTGAATATTCCATACAAATAAGAGCAAATGTACAAGTGAGAATTGATTCTTCTCCCTTCAGAGAAATCAGGGTCAATCTCAACCAAAAAGATTCTGTTAAACCATAAAGGCCCCATAACAGGACCACAGGGGTCTGAGCCAGCCCGACTTTTACTGTGACTTACACTGGTAGAGTATTTGGCCTCAGGAGTCAGGGCAATTTGATTCTAAAATGTCCTGGCTGGAGCTAGTTCATATGGGAGTAAGTTAAACATTTTGGATCCCTTCATAATAAACAGCATTTGGGACTAATTGTTACTCATTTCCTGAGGAGATTTCAGCCACTTTTAACACAAAATGTTAGTACCTGTTTTTTTGAGGAGGTTTAAAATGCAACCCTCAACCTACTGAAAGGCTCACAGGAAAAAGCTTTCTCTTAATGGCACTGTCACTGCCTTAGGAACATACTGTATCTGTCATTACAAACCCCTGACACCAGATTTAACCTCCTACACAAATACACATTGCAACTGCTGTTTTGCCAGACAAGACAATTATCCAGCTAGCAAGAGAAAAACATTTTGTCTTTTAATTGCTTTCTGTACAAACTGTTTAATTAGAGTTTTGTTTTGTAATTTGGTAATGAAAACAAACAAAACTATTTGTAATAAAAAAACCAAAACAAAAAACCCAAACAGATTAAAATCAAAGCAGAAATGAAGGAAATAGTGAGAGGAAGGAGGTGGGGAAGGTAGAGTTTTAGTGTGTTTTTCATTCATGGCATTATTCGGTCATAAGCTCTGTTCAGCCTGTTCTGGCAAGAGCATGATAAGATACACTCACAATCTCTTTTTTTTTTTTTTCTTTTGGAAGACGCAGCACAAATTTCTAAGGCCATAAAATCTCCCAGTACACTTCAAATTTTCCTTCTCTTCTCACTGTAGTCAGCAACAACACTCGGAGTTGGATCCGAGATCTGAAAGCCAGAGCCACCCTTCAGAAAACCTGGTTAAGGTCAATGGCAGAGCTCCCTAAGGTAGGAGGGTGCTGGGGAGAACCTTTGTGAGTTGAGGCCTCAGAGGAGCAGAATGACAGAGCCCAACACATTTGAAACGGTGTCCAAAAGGCCCAGTCACAGAGTGTGGTGATCTCCAAAGGCCTGTACTGCAGCATGGATGCACCCCCGGTCACCAGCTCCAGCCACCATTGCCAGCACAGGCACTCAGCCCTGCTGCAGGGAAAGCCACCACTGACCATCTTCAAAAACCACTTTATTCTTGCCCCCACGATCAAATATTCCAGTAAACTGCCTATTTAACTATTTCCAGACTGACATGCCTGCTCAATATTTTATAACTCTGGCAATTTCACCATGAAAACAGAGCTTGTATTTCGCTAGCAACACCAGTTGCCAAAGCAGCACATTAATGCCCTTCTCAGGAGTAAAGAGTGTAAAATGGAGACATTCACATTGCAGTAAGAAGAGAGCAAACCAAACTGAACTGAAATGTGTTTGTTATAAAAATCACCAGTGTGCAGTGAGCAGTTTTATTGGTATGAAGCTGGAATGACACTTCCAAAGCTGTATAAGCGCTAAGCACATTTACATGTGTGAAGTGCAACCGTATGTGACTTCAAACAAACGCTGCTAGTTATGAGAAAACTTCATACTTCATTGTTTAGAAAATATGACTTAAGTTTTCTTCCCATTGGTGCCACTGGGGGCCCAGGAGAGAAGCGAGATGAGGTAAGAGATGTTTTACAAAAGGCAGTTTAGGTTCATTTTGACTTCTCATTGTACCTGAATAATAAGAATATGATGAAAATTGTAAAAAAATTGCTTAGCTGTCTTTACTGTTCATGATGTGATTCTCTGCATAACATGCTTTGCAACTGTGGTTTAACAGCTGAAAACCAAGCAAATATTATCTTTGTATAAGGCCTGCCATTGGTAAAAGTGGAAAGGATGGGAATTATACCATATGTCCATTCTCTTTTTACTCAGATCTTTTTCTCCTTAATAACTTGCTTACGCCTTATTTGCTAAGTATAAAATAATGAAAACACAGAGGACACCACCTTCTAGAGAATAATAATATGTCAAATAGTACCTTATTTCTTCAGTGGTCTCACTGGTGTCAGCATTGGTCTCACAGAAGCAGGGAATGGGCTGAGCAAAACACCTAAAAATTGAAAAAGAATAACTAAAAATTATGTTTGTTGCAACAAAATTAAGAATTACAGTGAAAAAATATGAACTGAAATTACCCTTCACTTTTATGGAAATATATCTGAAGTAAATGGCAAAATGGAGAGTTATCTGGGTTTTGTGGCACTACTACACAGAGACTAGAAACAATTGCCTTGGGTCCACAAGGGCAAACCATTAAACTATCCAAAATGCAGGAGAGACGAGTGTGACAACAAGCCTTTTCTTTTAGTTTTTTTGTAAAGTTTTTTTTGGGAAGAAGAGTGAAGTGCACAGTGGAAATGTTATTTATGAAAATAACTTGATTTTACAGATCTCATTAGTAAAAACTCGAATATCTCAGAGTGGTGAGAAATTCCATTTTGTCAAATAGCTATTTCCACTACTGATTTTTCATTAAAAAACATAAAAGCTACAAATTGAAAACCAGGACAGCAGAAGCATGGGAAAGAAGCAGGATGGGATTAGGGTCTGTTATTGACATGTTAAGATGCACAGCATTTTCATCACTGAAGGAGAACCTCTCTTATATTGTAATATATGAAAGTACAGGACCGTTACTGAAGAAATCCTATCGTTTTGTGAGGGCTGTGGGACCAAGATATGAAAAGAGAGCTCTAAATCAAAATAAATTAAAAAAAAAATTAAAAATAAGTCAGAAAGAGCCTGGTCTATTGAAGCGAATGACAGAAGTCCTATAGGATTTTGAACAAATTGCTAAGAGTGGTTTAAAATACTGCTACAGTATCATGATGTGCCAGAAACCTGTATTCCTTATCCTCACTCTCAATTCCCACTGGCTTTCTTTGGGATAACTGAAGATTAAACTAGACCTTGCCAATTCCTACCAAGTTATTTGGCTTGATACAGGAAATGGTGCTGCAATACTGACTTATGCACTGATTTGCTCAAAACAATGTTTCCAAAGAAAGGAATACATAAATAAAGGGAGAAGGTGCTGCCACAGAAACACAGGTTCAGAAAGCCACAAAACAAACAAACAACCTAGAAGCCACGTAGAAGAAATATTTTTCAGTTTTTCCTGTATCAGTTCTGTATGTCTCCCTTTTAAACAAGAGGAATTGGAGACACATCAAAGAAAAAAATTGATGTGAGATTCCAATTTGACACTGAAAATTTGGAAATTTCAGTGAGGAAATTTTGATACTGAAACCTATTTACAACCTACCAAAATTAACCTAAAACAAGAGCAAATTATTTAATTTTTGAAGCCAAAGGACAGGGTGATCCAGCCTGATGTTCTTAGTGAGAGAGACACCTTACAGCGAAGGGCAATATGAACCACCTATGTGGTTCAGTGCAAGGGTAACTGCTGAAAAAACTGTACTTGTGCTTATGTACATCAAGGAAACACAGTGGTATTTCCAGTCTTTAAATGCTCAGATTCCTAGTTTTAGTCATCAACACTTCCACAGTAAACAGTGCTTCAGGCATGGAGGTGTTTGCCGAAGGCAGTGGGAGGGGCAGGGAAATGTTCTCCTGGATAAGAACCCCCAGATAGCTATTGTTCCACCTTCCAGAAACTGCAGGCTATTTATGATTAAATGTTGATAAACGAAATGTAGATGCCTAAAATAATGACTTTAACCCACAATTACTTGCAGTAAAAGAGGAAGTGTGTTAATGACCTTAGAATAATGAAGCTGTTACCACAAAAATACTTACTAATAGGACTACAAATCTAATAGTCTTCACTCTATTCACAAGGGAGCTTTATTTACCAGAGACCAAACTAGGGCTTGGCTTAGGACTTTATTATTGTGGAAAACGACTCAGTAAGCACACAGGATCAGGAACTAGAGTTCCACATCACACAAACTGTAGCACAAAACACATCATCTGCCTTTAATAGAGATCCTGAAATTAGTTTAATCAGTAGGCAGTGTGACTTACTGCTGCAGTGTGAGCCTTTCTGTGTGACTAAACAGTGAATTAAATGATGGTTTGCTTCTGAAAAGATTTCACTTATCATCAATATTGCTGCCTTTCAGCTACACATGCCCATGCTGGGGGAAAAAAAAAAAAATACTTAGCTAACAATTAAAAATTAATTGCTCATATTTTTAAAGATTTCTTCAGTTTGTATGCAGTATGACAGAATGGGTTTACAACTATATACAAGAGGGTAATGTGGTGGCAGGACAATGATGGGGTAGGACAGTAATGGCTAAAACATTTCAGTTCCTTGTACTTATAAAATATGGAACCACAGTATCTGTGGCAGTCGGCAAACTTCTGGAAGGCTTCAGAGGAATGAGAAAAACAATAGAAAGTTTGTAAAACTATGACTCTGTTTTCTCAACTGAAGAGTATACTGAAAATATAGATCACTTAAACTATCTTTACTTTTCATACCAGATTGAATTACCACAATGTAAATTCCTAATGTTAAATATTGTTATGAATCTAAACTTTCTTTTGCAGTTCAGCATCTACATTAACCACACAGATTTAAAAATCAAATGGAGTGGCTAAGCTGATTGTTATTAATCAAGCTTACATTTGTTGATCTATGCTGTTTCTGACTAGCTGAGCCTCCAATTTAGCAGCAACAGATCCCTTTGTCTGTGGTGATGGATCAAAGGTCAGACTAACTCCAACCATGTGGAGCCTAATGATAGCTAAGGGAGACCTATGATGAAAATAAAAATAGAACTAAAGATAAAAGCTTTAATCACAAGTGACAAATGACATTTTTGATGTGTCAAGTTCAATATTAATTATTTTCAGCTGCTCTGCTTTTTCTTTTGTCTTAAGGAAACTACAGCAATCTGCTGACATGCTTGGAAAAGTTCAGGTGCAAAATGACCTCAGTTCAGTTTGCAGATTTACAGGAAACCATATACTATCCTTGGAGCATTTAAGTACTATGGCCTGTGGAAATACTGTGGCTTGTTAAAAAATAGAAGTCAGGAGATGATACTGCTCTTTTCCCAATTTTAGAATGAGCTAAGTCTTCTTTATTGTGGACATAAACCAAACAACCATGGACAGGGCTCTCACAGCAGAGAATCAACAATTGTCTGGAGAAACAACATCTGTAACTAAAAAACTTTTCAATATGTTGAAAAACATTACAGGAGTAGTAATTTCTTTTCCACTTTTCCAAACATGGCGTCCCTTCAATAACAGCCTGAGCCATCCATTTCCATACAAAAAAGACATGTTTAACATGATTTTTGTGATTTTATAAATCCACTGCCCACTCTAAGGTTTTAGAAAAGATCTTTTATTCATGGCAGAAAGCTAATTAGGCTGTAAAAATGAACATGCCTAATAATCCTTCAATAAGTAGGAGGAAAGATTAATAACTGTGGTAGGTTAAAAGACAACTGAGAAGTCAAACTTGACAGATCCTAAGCTAGAAGTTTTTCTTCCTTGGCCTTCAAACTGAAGAGTAAAAAGTTTATGGTCATTTAATAGAAATTATTATATTTAATCTGCTGACCACATGTGATGAACTAATAGCAAAATGAGTTAGGGAAGAAGACTATGGCATTTCAAATATTGAGTTATGTGAAGAATCAGTAAAAGATTTCCCTAAATGAACACAAACCAACTCAAAAGATATGGTGGTGATCAAAGGTGAACTCTGAAAATACTGATATGTGCCTTTGATTACTGACATGGGATGTCTTAAGCTAAAAATATCTGAGATCACTGCTTATCCTGACTGCTGGATAAAACAATAGTATGAAACAGAAGCACTCATTTAAAAAAAAAAAAAAAAAGGAAAAAGCATAGAAATTACAAAGAAAACAAAAGAAGATTAAAAAGTTTCAAAAAGTGAGGAAAAAAACCAACCCTAAATTTAAGCACAATTAGTTGAAGTAAGTTTTGTGGCAGAGATCTACCAGACAAAGCAGATGGCAGCACCGTGAAAGTCATTGCACTGGGGAAGAGGCCAAAACAGAGAATCATTCTGTTGATACATGGTCAAAATGAAATAAATGGAAGACCCCAATGGGCCAGCCTGAAATGCATCTATCTATTTTCTCCTGCTAAAAAGGTGTAACTTCTGGAGATAAGGAAGCATTTCATAAAGCAGAAGAAAGAAGCCCAGTCAACCCAGTCCATCTATGTCACGGGGGAAAATGATTGCAATCCTTCATCTTAAGCAATAGCTCCCAGCACTGGGATGCAGATGTTAGCAATGAAAGAAAGGGTGGAAAAAGGAGATCCATATGAACATCTTTGAGCTATTAAGCAGAAGGACTGTGTTTAAGCTCAAACTCTCTGCTTTCTGCCTAAGAGCTAAACACCATCACTGCAGTGGCTAATGAAGTGGCAGACAGGGAAAAGAAGGATTTCTGGCATGCCAAGGCAGATGAAAGCAGCTGCACCACAGGATCAGAGGCAGCTGAAATCCAGTCTATCTGCTATCCAGCAAGGCCTGACAATCGCAGGCTGCAAGGTGTCCTTGTGAAGACAGGGATCAGCTAAGGGTCTCCAGTGAAGCTGCGTTAACGGTCCATAAATAAAACAGTTATGTGCACATTACTGTGCTTATGTCTTTTACTACTGGGCATTTTGGTTTGGGTTTTTTGAGGAATCCCTTTCATGAAAGAGTTTATAAATGGAGAAAATTAGATTAATAAATACTGGTGGTTGTAGTGATATTTGTGAAAGTTAATGACTGGGGCTTCAGCTCACTATTTAAATTGAAGTCCAGTACTTCTCATAGTCAATCAAGTTCTGTCTAAAGGGGTTACACAGAAGTAAGGGAGATACACCAGCTGATGAAAAGACAATCACAACACTCGATAGTCTGACTTGCTACACTGATTTATTTTACTACTGACCTGAGAAGAACCCATATGTATTCAAAACATGAGAGGATATAAATATTTTCTTCATCTGTATTCAAAAGCAATCAAAGTAAATTATCTTTTTCTCAGTGGTGCCTGACTAACGTTCATGGAGAGAATGCTTGGAGTTATGAATTGGCTATAAATGACTCATCACGCTTTACTGCATTAATGTATGCATGTTTTCAGGGACTGACCTTTGCACTGACCTGTCAGAGGTATAGCAAAGCCATCATCCACTGACAGGCCTTTACTGAGGGAGAAAAATCTTTGTAATAACACAGAGGAATTTACTAATCTGACATCTAGTTTAGCAGATTAATCATGGATTTTCTTTGATCATGCCTTGCAACAATGTGCAGCAAGTCAAACCAATCAACAATCATTAATTAAAGGAACAATGAAGAGCAGAGGCCATTTAGTTATGAATGGCACACACTATTATGAGTTCCCAGATGAAAGCAACGTTTCCTAAATGACATAGATCAGCACTAGATAAGCTTCAAGATTGCTGCGCAATGTAAGAGGGAACCCTGAAAGAATGTTATCACGGTCTACAGAAAAAAGCAGANACTAGCAAGCCTTTGGGACTTGCATGGACCGAACCCCTTCTCTGGGATTCCTGCAATCATTATAAACACCAGTGCAAGCTCTGCAGTGGGCAATCATGCATTGCCTGCCAACACTAAGGCTTGAAAATTCTGGTCTCATAAAACAGGTAAATAAAGAATACTGCAACTCTATTAATCTGTCTCAGCCTTCCTTTATGTTAAGTCATGTAGTACTGCTTGCTTACGCAACAGGGGCTTTTCTCAAATTCATAGACCCCGATGCTTAACTGGTGCAATCTCATTTCTTTCCTGAAGTCAGGAGATTTAATATTCCTTTAAACAACTAGAAAGAACTCTGATGTTGGATGTTCTGGCACTGAATTTTTGATTTCTTGTATTATGTAATGCAGAAAGTTGAGAACTTTGTTTAAAACTCATTACTCTTACAACAGCAAACTCAAAGTACTACCTGGCTCAACCTTTGTGATTGTAAACCAGGCCTATGTTCCTACCTGTATGACATTATAAAGAATGACTAAGCTTTAATTATTCTGGGAAATGAAGTGAATATAAAACAAAAGTGAAATGCTTAAGGGCACTTTGTTTTAATAGAAAAAGTATAAGGAAGTTACAGGCGTGTACCAGCTTAAAACTTTATTACCTATATAATTGCATAATTATACACTGGGAAAACTGTTTGATGTAAAAAAATAGTCTCTAATGTTTGCACAGTTTCTTGTGCTGTTCTAATATTGAATGGGATATTTATGGCCAAACTTAAGCAGATCTTGTAGAAGTTCAAAGTACTATTAAAATGATCAACATTTTCCTTAAATCTCCTTGTCAACAGAGTGCAGAGGTGACTTGTGAATCCCTCCTGAGTTTTTAGAGCAATGAAGCAGCCTGGTAGATGGGGGGCATTCTGGCACTGTCAAAATTGCAAGCCAAAACCCAAAAGCAGTAACAAGGCTAACGAAGAGGAAATTTCTCATGGCCCACAGCTCTCCAGACAGGAGAGAAAGAGCTAATAGAGCCAGTCATCAAACAAAAATCAACAGCAAGAGACATATTTCAGAAACGTGGCTATTTAAAAACCTGTCTAAACCACACAGCAGATAGTTCACTAACCACAATTTTCAAATAAGGTTTGGCATTTTATGGATAGATGTGCAGCAGCTTAAACAGAAGGTCTTGGCTCCTTGTATCAGATAATATGTAAGTTTGTTTCACCTGTGTTAGGCAGAAGATCCAAGCAGATGATACATACCTATCCCTCAAAAATATAAGAGTATTTGTCTAATTTTGATGCCATTTATACAGCCATTCTGTGAAATGGGTAGAATGACATTAGCCTACATTTGTCTATGGTTCCTTCATCCAAGCATGGCTTGCAGGCATCAAGAAATGAAAATAGATTTTTCTTTCAATGGGCCACAATTTGTCTTTTTCAGTTTTTAATTCTTAAACTTGAAAAGTCAGTGCATATTTTTTGCCTACAGATACTTCCATGTGAGGCTTAGACAGAGTGATCTTTACTCTGGATTAAAATAAAATAAAATAACCAAACAAAAACAAACAAACAAACAAAAAAAACCCCCACACACATACAATAAATTAAATTTTTAAAAAACAAAAAACCAAAAAACAAGCCTCTGGATTTTAAAAATAATTAAAAATCTGTTTTTCCCTCCCATTGTACTTAAAGAAAATGTCACTAATGTGAGTTATCAGTTATAAATAATCTCTGATTATAATCAGAGCAATTCTACTGCATTTATATTACAAAACCATCTCTTCATGTGGGACATTGGCTCATGTTTCCTAACATGGATATCTAACTTTGGATCCCACACCTAATTATCAATAAAAAAGATAAAAGATCTACTCAAAGATATGAAATGAAGACCAGATGAACTAAGGCAGACCTGTCTCTGGAGCTGTTAATGTACAAAATAGCAGCATATCCAGGCACCCTTGCCTCTTCCTTCTTTTTTTTTTCCAATCCCTAAATACCTACTTACACTTATTTGCAACTGGTCCAACTGAAAATAATCTCTAGTTTGAAACCAGGTGAAAGCACAAGTGCATGTCCTTAGCTCCAGAGCAGAATACTAAAATCTGGTACCTTGAATACTCTTTGTCATAAATCCTTCAGGGTAAAAAGAATGTGTCAATGCCTGGAAAGTGATTTCCTAAGAAATGGTTATTTCATACAGGAATCAAGCAGTACAGGAGTCAAGCAGTAAATCGCAGTTTCCTACCTGCCTTTGAGGTCACTGCTAAATACAGTCCAAAGCATAATGGGATAAGGGATAAGCAGGTTAAATGAAAGAACAGAATTGCTGACTAGGATGTATTTGTGGCTATAAAATACAGTATTTCTGCTGTGGAGACCATCTATAGCATATTGACCCTATCAGTTTCAACCACAAGGTACAAGAAAGTAGGGGTGCTGAATGAGACTGCTGTGATTGCAGCTGACTGAATGTGCCAGACCTCAAAGTTCTCTTCTAAATTCAGCTGCAGGTTTGGCTGCACCTTGATGCTTCTTCTATGGTTAACACAGAGCAGAACTGGAGAATGGGAAAGTTTTTGTGGTCTGGCAAGCTGTCCTAATTTCATTAACATTCCTCTATACCTGAAACTATTATTGTTGACTCTTGAAAAATTAATTTAATTTTTTGCTAGAGTAGCTGTAAGAAACCTTTTCTAATATGATATTTCTCATCCATATGAAGGTCCAGGCTAATATCTTGCATGTCAAGATTTACCTTTATTCAATGACAATAAACACTTGTATTTTGATGAATTCACACAAGGTAAATTTTTATCAAGACTCAACACACAATGGTTAAATTTTTGTCCCCACTGGAACTCTATTTTTATTTGCTAAACTGCATTTTAAGTAAAGTTTAATAATGCATGTTCAGCTGAAATTCAGCAACCACTGTTATGAAAACCATTTTCCTACTTAGGAAACTTCCTGTAAATAGTCTATTATTTTTGTGGAAGTAGATATATCTCTATCAACTACATCCCACAGTTCTGAAACTCTGAAATTGGAATGGATCAGGAGATCATCAGCTGTACTTTCAAGGAAGATGTCTGTGAGGGTTCTCAAGCTCAGAAATAAATCTTGAGGATGACATCTGGTATGTGTATTTCAGGAAACAGTATTCAAAGAAACAAAACCAATAATTAAGACAGAAAAAAGGCACATTTCTCTAAGTTACTTAGCAATTTCTTCAGCCACCCCAGCAGTGTTTGAAGTGTATCATTAGAGATGTAATTCCTCATAATGCAGCTAGAAAAATAGTGTCAGTTCTCTGAGGAGAAGTAAGGGAAGTTATTAAGATGAGCTGGAATGAGAGCAATTATAGAGTAAGGCAGCAAGCAGATTTAGAATTCAAAAGCATACAAGAAGTTAAAATATCCTAATATAACAAAGATTTTTATCAGCCTTAGCTGGAGAAATCTAAATTGTACATAGCAATGATGCATTTTAGACATTATCCTAAATAAGGGTTTCTAGAACTTCTCTATGACACCATGGGAATATAAAGACCACTTCAATATGAAGACAAAATGTATTCCTATATTTCTTGATATGACATGAGAGCAGTTCTAGTCTTTTAGTAAAATAAGTCAAAATGAAGGTTGTTCAGTAGAAGAGATTTTTAGTTATGTGAGCCCTTCAGAAACTTTTAAATAAAATTATGCAGAATATTAGACCCAGGATAATGCACATCCTAGAAACAGATATTTTCAAGAGGAAGGACAATGTGAAGCACTCACTCTCTGTCCTTGACCAAAAGGATATGAGAAAAAGCTGCAGCCTTTGTGTTTAGGGGAATGAAATCTTTTTCTTGATCTCTGAGGAAGAAAAAGAGTTTCACATTTAGGGAGGCAGGAAAGGAAAAAAAATCTTAAAGTGCAGCACTAAATACAGGAAAAGGACTGTTTAACATGGTGCCTCTAACATCCAGGTTCTCGGCTTGACGAAAGAAGGCATGCTTCCAGTCTTATGTCCCTAGCTGATACAGAATGTTCGTTTGCAAAAATAAAATCTCTTTTGCAGAAACACGTGAGCCTGTGAAGTTGCTAAGGGACCTGTAGAAGCTTGGTTCCAATGACAGAATTACGTAATATAGAGCTGACTTTGAAAACATTTATCACATGATTGTGAAAACTATCACATGGATCTTACCTCTGCATTCAATTACATACTGTATGAGCCTGCAAAATCTTGTAAAAAACTCAATTTCTGACATTAACCAGCAAAACAAAACATCCATTTCCAAATAGATGAAAAGGACAAAAAGCTGGTTTTGTGTTTACAGTTAATGTCACAGGAGCCCTTTATATCATATATGTACACTCAGTGTGAAATGAAAAATCATGAATCTTATGGCAATTTATCATCTGCCTGCTTTGCTTAAAGAGCTAATTGCCTCTCTCCAGCAGCTTGGCCTGACCAATGATACTGGCAGGAAAAGCCTTCTTGGTACTACTGGGCATGTATCCCTGCTGAGTTTACATGGAAACCCTACAGTACTGTATATCCAGGTGCCTAGGGTCTCTCAGTAAAAACAAAACAAAACAAAAAACACTGTCTAATTAATCTCTAAACAATCTAGCTATGAAATCACAATGAAATAATTTCATTGTGTGTGAAACTGTCCCAGTAAAAGAGACTGTAAAATGGATAGCAATCCGAGGTGCAATTTTCCATTGCATATGTTTTTCAAAGATAGACATCTGATCAGAACAGTTTGCTGTTAGTAAGTGAAAATAAGAACCAGAACTAATAGAGTAAGTGCCAGCAGCTTCCAGATCATTAACTATTGTTTATTTCTCCTCATGTTCAGACATCAGACTGTAGTGATGGAAGATACAGTCATTAATTTGGGAGTCATTTCAAGATGTCCCCATAAACACTGAATCAGGATACTGGCAAGCTGCCTATGAAAACTTGCTGCCAATAATTTTTTTTCTTTTTTTGAGCAGTGATTTTTATTGCTGCCATTATTTTCTGCTTTCTAGTTGCTGCGATAGATCAACTATGAGTAGATCATCAGAGTTTATACCAGGACCGACTTTTTATACTTTGTTCTGCGGTTACTGATGGTTTATGCATTTGTTATAAAAAACCCTTTTAAAAAGTTGCATCATAAAGCATCAACTATTCTGTTCCTGACCTCTCTCATGGCAGCCAAAAAGGAAAAATTTGTTTTTTCCTTACTTAACAGACGCTTATTAAAGTGACAGGTGAGCTGTCTGAAATAATTAATCTGTAAGACTTCACAGAATGTACAACTGTTGTCCCTCACTATCCCATGTTTATAGTGCCTATCCTACTTCAAAACATAATTTGAAAAAATCAAATAATTTTTCTCTCTGACAATGTTTGCATAGGAAAACAGTGAAAATTCAATAATATCATTAGAAATTCCTGTAAACATCTTAAACATGAACTACAAATACAATTGTAAAGGATATATTTAAAATCTAGGAGCTCCTCATTCTTACATACAATTTAATTCTCCTGGACAAGCCCAGAGTCAATGGCAGAACTGTCACTATTCAGGACTAAGATATTTCATACCTCTTGAAAGTCTGAATGCTTGCCAGAACTTTTTTATCATTACTATGTAATAGTTAACTGGTGCATGAAAGCATCAGAAAACCAAGGATTTATTCTGAATCTTACTACAATAACATGGATACCACATTTTGTGCATCATGAAGCTATTGCTAATTGATGTACACATGGTTACAGGTTAAAGCAAATCCTAAAAACAGTTGGTAGACTCTCCTGAAGAACCAAAACAATTGTACAGATTATTTGAAGTTTACAATTTTACACAATAATTTTATGGCACCATTGAATATTTCAAATACTGTGCATCACTGTCAAAAGGATATGAGATATTAGATATGAGATGATATGAGAATTTTTTTGTCTTACCAGAGGAGGGATAATTAACATAAATCCAGAATTCTATTGCTGAGTTAAAGAATCTTATAGTAAACACCACACAGTCTTGAGGAAGTCAAAGTTAATGGCTTTAAATGTCAAACAACTATTTCTTTTTGCTGATTTAGAAATAATCAAGAAGAACAATCCTCCAGTGTTGTTTTGGCCTGGACATATCACAATAAAATGTGGAACAGTAATACAAGACAGAATAAATTCCTTTATAATATTGTGATTAATTTTAGATTTCCTTCGTAAAACCATAGCTATGTCTTCACAGTCTATTTCTGGATCAATAAACAAAGAAAAAACCAAGTTTCTGATCTGATATCTGTGTTTTTATTGAAAAAGTATGAATTAGGAAATAGAAACCTTTAAATATTTAGAAGTGCCTTAGGTTAGGAATGTCCAGCCCTACTAATCCTACATGCCACATCCTAAACCCCAAGAACTTTACATAACACACACTTCATACCACAGAGCTCTCGGTGGACAGGGAGCTCAAGGAGTCGTTCCTGCGCCAGAAACAACAACACTTCTGTCGCAATTCCTCTGTTTCACTGCAGGATGGGGAAGTACATAAGTGGGCTCAAGGGTCTCCTAGATCTACCACCCTTAGCAGGTCAGAATGAACACTTCCTCAGGCAGTAGGTCCAGGATAGGCAGCAGCTCAGCCCACAACAGCCTGGAGCTGCTGGGCATGGTGTAGCTGGCTGAGAGCGAGCTTCACCTCAAGAACTCTTCTAAAGGTTACCCTTTTTTCCCTCCTAGTCTTCCTTCTCAAGGGAACTTGCTTTCAGGAGCACAAAAGACTTTGAAGAATGATCTTGAAGCTGTGGTCATACTAATTAAAGGCTATTTAACTGTGAATAAGAATAATACAACTTGATCACATTAATGACACCTATTCTTCTGGTTCTCCCATAATTTCCCCTGTCATTAGTCCTAAAATTTGCTCTTTGTGTGAGTTACAATCAAGAATTTGCAACCCTGACTGATCCTGCTTTTACAGAACATGCAAGGCTACCACAAGTATCAGGCTCCAGTCCAGACTCAGACTGGGACAGGAAGGCCTGAAGGATGCAGAGAGTGTGCAGCCCATCAGGGCACTTGCAGAATGGCTACACAATGAGCAGAAATGCACTAAGCCCAGCACAGCAAGAACAAACTCCATGTTTGTGTCCATGTGTGAGAAGAAAGGGTATTGCAGCAAAAATTTAGCTAGAAGATCCTGGTAGGATATTGCAGTTTCCTGACATTGGTCTCTGAAAGATATAAGTACCTTGCTATGGATCCAGGGGCATTACTTTTATACTTGCTTAGAACTTTTGTCTGAACCTTCCTACTGCTGACCCAAACAAGGGAGGCAAGGGCTTGTGGGTATCACTATACAGACATTACATTCCTGTGTGAAATTATCTGCAGAAACTGAGGTACCTTAACCATGGCAGGCTAACAGACTACAGAAACTTAGACAAAACTTGGCTTGCAAACCTTTTGTGACTAATTTACCTACTACCACATTTCCAATTTTCTAAGCTGTTACTCAAGGAGTGTGAAAATAAAGAATCTTTATAAAATGTTCAGAAATTCAGTGAAGTTCTTATTTTATCAGTATTTACTAAAGGGAAGCCAATGTCATGACAGGTGAAACCAATGCTAATGTTTAATCTGAAATACAGAAATTAATAAAATCCAGATTTCTCTCATCTTCTGTTTTTTCCAAAGAACCTCCTGCAGGATCTCTCCAGCAGACAGTGTGTAAGACATGCATAGCAACAGAAACACAACAACCGTAACACACTGGCCCAGCAGAGCTATCTGATCATGTCTGGAAATAACCACTTTGAGCTGGCAGGAAGACCTCTAAACACAATACAAAGTGATTATTATTATGATGGAATTATACCGACAGCGGGTTAGAAGCAACCCTTAGCACCTCAGTTTCCTTATGTAACTTTGCTTTCTGAAGTGTATTATCACATTCCTTCTCATGGCCTTCTATCACAGGACATACAAACACATTACACTTCCCAAGGACCTCAAGTCTGCAGCTGTAGTATTTATGAAGACTTTCTGAAGAATGCAAATAATGACCACAGACATTCTTTCAATCATTATTCTGAGATCTACAGAAGACAAAGTTCCCCAAACCAGTATTAACTACTGACCTCGGAGGAATGCACTGAAAATTATTTGCTACAAATATTTATCTTTATAGAGCGCCCTAGTTGGTACCAATCTAAACGTTTGCTGCAGAATTATTACAAGAAAAGGACAAGCACACCAAAGAATTTGCCAATACTGTTTAAAAATAAAGCAACTTTGAACAGAAAGAATTTACAAGAAAACATAAATTAAGCAAGATAAAGTTCAAATATATAGCCATAAATCTTTGCCAGGCACCCAGAATTCCAGTATTTTCTGTAGAAAAATATTTTTAAGGTACTGGGGTATACTTTTATTTTTGAAGATATTTTAGTTTTGTTTTTAGTTTGAATTCAATGACTAAAATGAAGCTAAAATCTCAAAGTATGTTTTGTATTTGCATGATGTTAAACATTTCATGGGCACATTATGCCCACAGCAAATTTTGGAGTTAATTCTGATGGAAAATAAATTGATTCTGAAAAGAGAAATTGCTCAGGATTTGAAAGGAATAAGAAACAAATATTTTTTTAGGTTTTATTTGCCAATGAATTGTAAACATGTGATGAATTGCACAGGAATAACTTATAATAATTTAATATTTTTTTCTCTATTAGTAAGACAATTCATATTTAATTAATAAAATTTTAATTATTTTTATTTACACACACAGATCTTTACTGTATCTATAAATGCATTCATATATACACACACCACCATATTTTATGCATCCTGATACAATTAAGTGTGAGTATAGTTTGAATATGATGCAAACACAAACACAGATACTTCAGGATATTATAATATGGCTTCCATTCTATTGCA
>WEKY01053710.1:36155-47451 GCA_013390045.1 Picathartes gymnocephalus
CACAAAAAAAAAAAAAAAAGTCATATTCCACCTCTTGCTTTCTCTCCAGTCTTACATTTCCAGTGAGATGAACTTGTATCTGCCATTGGAGAAACACAGCTGAGACCTGTACAACACATACTTAAATTTAACATATTCCCATGGCAGTAATGAACAAAGCAGTCCTTCCCCTCAGGAAAATCCTGGACTTGCACCTCCCAGGTCCCTGAGCAGTATAGAATTTAGAAGAAAAACAGGAAACACATGTGGAAACCAGATAGAACCGACCAAACCTAGCTATTAAGGTAGCCCAGCCAGTAGCTTTTAAATAAATAATCACATCTATCTATATTATGCCTGACTGACCCTTCCCTCCCCCACGAGCGATTCATACTGAAAAATTCAGTCTAGGTGTATTTATGAGATTAAATATGCAGAGGAAAGAAATAGGAGCTAGTGAGGTATTTAATATACACCTTATACTGAGATTTGAAAATTTTTCCATATGTTCATGAAAAAAGAATCAACATAACCTGCACAAAGCTAAACAAAAGACTACACTTTTGATTGGTATGAGCACGTACATATAAGCAGCTAGTGTCCATATCTGCTTCATTAAGTATACACATGTATACATAGAAATGTATATAATCCCAGAGACATATATTCCTCCTCAGAAATCAGGGTAATGGCAACTTTTTTTTCAGTGATGGAAAATCTTGTAATAGTCAATGATTAGTGCTGTGGGTTTTTTCCCAATCTACTTTACTCTGCCATGATTTCTGATTTTTGAAAAACTCCAAAATAATCTATGTAATCTTTGGTTTCTGTATCTCAAGGAGCATCTTAAAAATGAAGATGGGACATTTTTATTGTCCTCCAATCCAATGGTATAAATACTAGATATAACGGGATGTTGAAAACAAAGATTTTGTAAATAGAAAAACTTAGCACAGAAGATGTAAGTGATGATAACACAAATCAGACTGTGCACGTGAGCTGAGCTCATTTTCACAGAAATATTGCTTTCCCATGTGTGCTTAATGAAACAGCAAGAAAAACATTCAGGCTTTCTAATAGTGCCATCTATGAAACACAGTGGGACTCTCAGCAAAAAGGCTGCCAAGACCTTTAATATACAGCGGCCTTGCAACTCTCTGCCCGTGACAAGCAACCTGCAGCATCCTGAGGTTCATATCCAGCCTTTTGGGAAAAATCAAATTCACTTCTCTGGATGCTCGGAAAACTTGACCCCCTTCAGAAGGGATGAGTTTGATAAATAGTTCTAAACTAACAAAATTTTAATAAAGGGGGAAGAGAATGAACAATATTTACAATGACCTCCAATAAGCAAGTAACCCTTTTTTTCTCAAAATAAAACCAAAATAATTGAAGTAATTAGTTGAGTCTTTGTAGAGTGACCTCTACAGAAGCTGGAGGCCCCCTGCAGTTATTTCTCAATGACTGGGTTTGAAGTCCTCCTGGGTACTGAACTGGTGAGCTTGACTCAATTTATGGTACTTTGCTATCTGTTAGCCACTTTTCCCATTACTTACTCTATAGCAATTTCAGGTTTTCTGCTAAATATGATGACAAAATGTTCTTGTCATATTTTCTAAATATATTTTCCTCTTTCATATTTCAGCATTTCTTCATCCAAAAGCTTCAAGATATGGCAGTAGAACAAACCAGAAACCCAGTCCAGGCTTACTTAGAATTAATGTCTTAGAACTAAATTTGCCACAAAATTCCCCACAATACAAAAACTTCACTGGAAACAAGAGATGCTTTTGGCACTGCTTCATCACAGTGAGGATGACCTGTGGTTAACACAAAAGGCCCTATAAAGGAGGGAAATGAAGAATGGATTTTGGCAAAACTGGCCAAACTTTAAATTGCTTTCTGCCTAAACATATGGGTTTGGAGTGAAGGAAGGGTTAAACACTGAATTCGATATGTTCTTTGTAACAAGTAAAGATATTGATGATACTGAATGTAGACCAAACAGCTATGTCAGTGGTGGAAGTTGCTTTACCCTAGATAAAAGAATCAAGAAAAGAAGTTATGTAGAAAAAAAACAACAAAGTCTCACTGGCTGTTTGGTGTAGTCAAGCAGCAGCAGGAGAACAGCAAATACTTCAAGTATCTTTAGTAAAGTTACATTACAAACAGGTTTGCTGGGCCTGGTTCTTCCTGTGTTCAACCTCTGCTAAAAATGCATACAGCTTGGTCCAAGACCGTTCATCTCACAAAGCAGCATATATCAATCATCTTTCCTGTGTCAAGCTGGACTGTGAAAGCATACATGAATTACTTTTGCTGAGGGAACCCTAAGTCCTGCTTTCATCACATGGACAGATGGGCACCACCACCATGAACCTAAATTAATCATTTGGCTCATTGTTCTGTTCTGTTTAGGTGTTATTATTTACATCTCTTCATGCCTAGGAAAAAGATACAAAAAGTGCTATGGGGAGGAAGTATAGAAATGGGCAAGAATTTTCTTCAAAGATAGTAGTTCACTTAATAAAAAAAAAAAAATTCTTGTAAACTCAAGTCTCATAAAGTCCCTTGGGCTCTCTGTGCACTATGACCATGAGACATATAAGCCTTGCTCTTTAATTTTACAACTTAAAAAAAAAGTCAAATAAAAACAAACAGAAAAAGTGTAGTTTGTTGTCCTGGCTCACTGCCTTAGTGGTTTGGTTGCTAAGAACAATCAAATGCTAAAAGGCCATTTATACCACAGAAATCCTTAGCACTGATTCTGCTTTTATCTTAGTCACTGAAATAGAACGTTTAATCTACTTGCTAGAAATAACCTCCTCACACAAACTTTTTGAGATCCACCATAGTGACCCACTTATTTTTGGCATCATATATGCAGCCTTATTCTCCCCACATATAGAGCAGCTGAAACAGGCACTTTTCCATTTAAAGAGGCTTGGTTAAAAGAAATGAAGAAAATGAGAAAAGAAAAAAAAAAGAAAGAAGGAAAGAAGGAAAATAAGAAACATTGTGGCATTGTGAGCTTTGACTTGATGTGATCTTTCCTATATTCCAGTCATGAGATTTAACCAAGAACAGCCTTGGGGATATTATGATGGGAAAAGCAAAGTGTGGTGATTGCATTGGGAATATATTAGCTGGAACGCTGTCTCAGCAGCTGGCGAGCAGCCTTTTGAAAACAGCATTATTCCAAGAACTATATAAATAAACAGAGGCCTTGGGAATTTTTATCCTTCCAAAAAAATCTCTTTGCCAAACCAACCATTACCCAAACATTCTCTATATGTGTGCCTCACATGGAGGGTACTTTATACAGAGTAAGAGATGACTAATTGCCAAATGCTTTCAGTTTGGTCTGGGCAAGGGCTAATTTGCAAAGGGGATGAAGGAGAAAAGGCTGTGGGGAAAATGGCTTTTCCAGAGGTCTAACCTAAAGTAATTATGCAGCTAATTATTAGTGGACTTTCTCTTTGTTAGTACTGCTGATCATCAAGAACTACATTTTGCTTTATGTTCATAGGGCCTCAGGTGATAGTCCTTGCTACCGAGTAATTCTCAAATAACCATGCCCAGATGATAATGCATTACATTGCAGCTCTACCTTACAGCTCAGAGAACTCTCCAGAACCAGAAGAATTTTTCTTGTTCAGAAAAGGCTGGGTCAGACTGACAACCTCAGCTGACTGGATGTAGGAGGAGATCAAAGACTCTCTAGGGCAGCTGCTTTGTCTCACCCTAGATGATGAAAACCTGCTTACTCCTTTCTGAGGCTTCCTGCTCAGTGTAGAGTTAGCTATCTCTCCCAGATGCACAAAAAAAAGAAAAAAAAAATTGAAAAGCATTTTGCTGTACTAGTTGCTATTCCTAATAAGATCTAAAATAATAATCAACATCTATATGGAGGTCTATTGATCACAAGTTGTACCAAGAAAAGAAGTACGATTAGCATGAAAAAGATAGAAGTAGGCCAAAAGCACAGCTCTCCAGATGGCTGTACCATTGCTTTGCAAATATCCAATCCATTTTATTCTTATGGCCCAAAAGAGAAAGGTTAAATATGGACTAAAAATAGGTGAGAGAAGTTAGGAACAAAAAAAAAAATTGTCAGTTTTACTGTTGACATTATTTAACCATAGAGAACAATGGAGAAGGCTCATGATAATCATATATTTCTGTAAAACATATATTAGCCCCACTTACAGCTATTGACACAATGGACAAATAACCAGCACATTCTTTTAACCAAGTCTGCCGTTAGTCAATGCTATCATGATGTAATTTATAAGATGTTGGAATCAACAGCCCTTCTATTTCAGGATTTCTAGGTACTTTCCAAAGATTAATTAATTTTTGTAAAGCCCATGGGAAATTTTCTCCTGCTGTACAGATGTGGAAACAGACATGGTGCAGTTAAGTGATTCGCCCAAACTCACATAGGAAATATGAGTCAGTTTGAAAGAAAGAACTTGTGTCTCCTCCTTCTTTCTTCACTTTAGTTAATTGTCAAGTAATAGTGTTGAAAGTTATACAGAAACATCACAGGGAAGCAAGAATGGGAAATAAGAAAATATATCTCCACAAAATATATTTTAATGAAACTATGGAAAAATGTAATCTGACCTATGCAACAATTTTTTGGTAATTCATCACAATTTATGGAAGTTCAATGCATAACAAAACTCACAGGGTTTGTGCATATGGAAATAATAAAATGTATCACAAAAAGCAATCCAATTTTCAAAATATTTCTCATACCACATCATTTGTAAGAACACCACTTGTAAATCTTCATAGAATCAATCACAAAAGTCAGGTATAATTTAATTATGCTCAGACCAGGCACAAGCAGATGAATATTTATCTGTTTCAGAACATTTTATGCTTTTATTAGAATTATATTGGTAGGACAAGAAAATTGTGATTCAAAAGTCTAGGCTCTCCAGGGGCTTGAGAAAAATGGTTTGTTTAGGCTTGTGTAGGTGCTGTGATTCAGCACAGTAACACACAGGCTGCTCAAAGGCTCCACACCAAAGAACCCATGGTCTGGTTCCCAGTGACTCAAGCCAGATTCAAGAAACTATAAAAACGAATAGAGCAGTAAATCTCCACCCATTAAAAAAAAATTATTTACCATCAACTTCTCTTGTGATGAAACACTTTGATAGCTAAAAATTATACTGACACCTTCAGGTTTCCATGAACAGGCTAAAGTTCCACAGCCCATGATTATATAAGAAATGAGGGCAAAAAGTGAAGGGAAAACAAAAGTACCCAGAGGCCAACAGGACTTGACCAATGCACAGAGGAAGCATCTGGCTGTGTCAATAAAAGCAGTGAAAATCCGATAAGAAATTATTTTTCCCAAACTGTTTTTTAGATACCAGTTAAGAATTCTGACATGCCTTTCATTTCTTATTTTTTAATTCATTAATTTCAAACACAAAGGTTTTCACAAAGACATCCATCTCTGAAGTCAGCAGTACCGTGTTCAGAAGTTCATTTAAGGTACACAAGCTAAGACTTTAAACAGAAATTATTATAGGGCTTTCTGAATCTACTTAAACAACAAAACTTCCAGAATGCAAAAATTCAGACTGGTACTATCATTTCCTTTCTTAAGCATTCCAAGACGTGTATACTTATAGGTTTGCAATGCTTAAGATGTATCTTAAATGATAATTAAGACATAATTAATTAAAGACATATCTTAAATGATATGGCTGACATGATGGATGATGGTCCAAGTCCCTTGCTAGCAGTCTTGGAGCATCAGCAGGTATTTCCATTAATACTGTAGTCCAATACAATATCAGCTACTTTTCTATTCCTCCTTCCAAAAACATTTTGGTAGCTGAAAATTGCCAAACATACCACATATGATGTGCCCATTAATCTACATGAAGATTGCTTTCCCTTGTGTTGTGGTTTAGGAATGGTACTCCCCAATGTAGTGCTCTCACTGAGACTCTGCAAACCACATGTCACTTACTCACTCCCTCCCTTTCCCACTCCCATCCCCTGTGGTGATTGGAGCAGAGATTTGGAGTCACAAAAGGTAAGATCATGGGTTGAGATAAGAACAAGTTACTGGAAACAGCAATGAGACAAGAAAATGAACAGGAACAATATTAAAAGCAAAAACGTACAAGAAGGAAGCGAGTGATTCACATACAAAATGCTCAGAGCTAGCATTACCTGACTGCTCCCTCTGCCACCTCTGAAAGGAACCTCTTTTCCCAGGAAGAGATTCCCTTCCCCTTGCCTCTGGCAATGACATGAGGTGGTATAGAATAACCATGTCCTAGCCATACCCTGTCCTGGCTACTGATAAAATTAACCTTGTGCTGGCCAGAGCCAGGACACCTTGCACAAGACAGGACCACCCCCCTACATTGCCCACATGTGGTTCTGGGATCCTCGGTGGTCCCTGAAGACAACCCAGATCCTTACATGAAGAAGGGGAGCAGCATGAGGAAAGCAGAAGACAATCACATCCCCTCTCTCTCTGTAAAATTAACTTCATCAAGGACAGCAGAGAAATAATACATTTCATGGAAATGCATGGCTTCATAATTTTCCCTACAGAAATGGAACATAAAAAGACAGCAATGTCACCACTAAGATATTACTAAAGGCCTTTAGATCTTTTCTTGTAGCACCACCTAGAGATCAGCTGTGTGGTGAAATTTCTATGAAGAAATTAAACCAACAGATAAACAGCCTTGTTGTTATGGACATAGAATTAAATCATTGACAGGCAGACCAAGGTCACACTTAAAATAGCACACGTAATCAGTAAAACCAATATCCCTCAGAAAATGTTTACAAGTCTCAGAGGTTCTTTCATCTACAGTCAAAGACTCCAGCAAAAACTCACAAATTTTACCCCCCATCATGTTTGTATTCCTTGTGGCAGGTAACCCCACATGATAAAGCCATGTATCTGCCAGGTTCATTGGCAGACACAAACAGTTCTGAATGACGTTGAGCAGAAGACGAGCAAAGATGTGAACAGAGCAGGAAAGGAGGATTTCAGGAGGACAAAGCAACTACAGAACATATTTTAGGTTTTGGTTGCCTGAATTACCATGGAAAGCCTGATGGCCAGCTTGACTTTCTTATACTTCATAATGAATATTGCTTACTGACTTTTTCAACAACAAAAAAGCCCAACACCCAGAGCATTGTTCATTGTGTACATTGTCATACCAGCACTCTTAAGAATGCAAAATGGAACATTAAGAAATTTTGTGTGGTGTTTTCATGTATGCTATTCACAATGCATGTATTTTTTTTAAGGTTTGGGGGTTCAAACTCATGTCACACAGTCTTTGTAAGACTACCATGAAAGATGTCAGAATGATCTGGCCATCATAATAGGAAAATTTCAAAACAAACAGGTAATAGCTGAGGATTTTAATCTCATTGTAAATTGTAAAGTAGTATGACATGACCATTCATGAATGCTAATGAACACAAAGCAGGAGCACAGCTTTACAAAATACCTATAATCTGCTTGCAACAGACAAACTTCATTGCAAAACTTAGTTCTCAAGGCCCCCACTATTGCATGCAGTAAGCTTAATCACTATCTGCATTATCTCCAATTATCATATCCATGTGGAAATCTGTCTTCAAAATGCATTTTGTATCACGTCATTAAAGAGTAAATGTAATGTCATTAAAGAGTTTAATGAATGAAAAAACCTCATTTGGATAGTAACTTGAAATACTATCTCTGTTACTTTCTGTCTAGAGCAGAAACACCACATGAGGTAGGGACTGTTCCTCTCTCACAAGCCACAAATATTCAGTGTATGGCAAACCCAGACATTTTGTCAGGAATTCAAACACTAACAGAAATTAGAGGGTGGAGCTTCAAATAAGAGGGAGGTGGTGAAGATTGTGGCCTGGCCTGAGGAGAGTTCAACAAGAGGTGAAAAGCTCTGCTCCCAGGGCAGAAGCACAGGCAGAACTGGCACCTGCTGAAAAGAAGCTTGGCAGTCCCAGCAGATGCCAGCTACAAACAAAGCAACAGTGTACTTCCATGACAACGAGGGGATCTGCAGAGCTGGGCTGCAGCAGGAGGAACACAGGCAGCAGAGTCAGAGAAGACACTTTCAGCTTCTGTGCAGCACTGGGGAGGCTGCAGCTGGAAAACTTCCTCCATCTTAAACCCCTGCTCCAAGACAAATAAGGGGGTTTGGAGAGGGCCCAGCAACAGGCTTCTAACAGGGCCTGGAGGCTACAGCATGTGGCCTTCAAGTCTAAAGTCCAAAGCTGCCTAAAGCCATGATTGATTTGATGTTCGTGCTTTGAGAAGGAAGTTGAACTGGATGACCTTGAAAGGTCCCAGTCAACCAGCACTTCCATGATTATGCCAATTGATTCCTCTCTCAAGATGTGATTAGAGAACATACAGCATGCAGGATAGTCATAACCATGCAAAGAACAGCAGCAACAAAGCCAAGCACACAACTACTGGATACTGGGAATTTTGGAAAAATTAACATATAACACTTTAAAGCAAATGAACTCATAACAACAAGGAGTTGTTATCATTTAATATTTGTATCTTGAGAAAAACTCAGTGCTACAAATCATGTGTGTGTCTATAAGGCCTGGCATGATCCATAATGAGCACAAAGTTGAGGAACACATTATCTGTTAACACACCACCCATAAGGAATTGCTACGTAATTAAAAAAAAAAATCCTCCTGTGATACGTGAAGTAGCTGCACACTCTGATGGGGGATGTGTGCACACACTGTCAAATATTTAACTGCTAATAGGTAATTGAGTATGAACAAAAGATCAGTTTTCCGGATTTTTGATACTGTATCACTCGTGCAACACAATGATCCTACAACATGTCCAAAATGTATCTAAAATTCATGAAATCAATTTAACACTTCTGATTGTTAATCTGCACTTGCATAGACATAGAACACTTTCATTAAAGTGAGGGACAGAAACTTTGCTTCCCAAGACAATTTTGGGAAAAATCTCCTAAGTTTTCTTTCATTCTTCTTTCTTTCATACACTATTCTTCAACATATTTTCACAGAAGCATCCATGAAACAGCCTTTTATTTTTCATGAAAAGAGTGCTTACAGAAAAAACCTTCAACTGATGACACTGATTAAAAAGCACAGAAAACTGAAAAAAATTCTAAGAATACAACTCTATTCTCATAGAGGTATTAAATGCCTCAGAATTTTATAGCTGCAAATAAAGGCAAAATATATCCATCCCCGTTACATATCTTGACTTGTCAACAAGAGCAGAGAAAACTACACTGGAAAACACTTATGGAATAATTTTCCCCAATGTCTTGTACAGCTTCCTCTAAGCACGACAAATTCAAGTACATTCACACACATCCATATCATTAGTTTTGCAGCAGTTAGAGTGAGCACACAAAAATCTGAAGGATTTTAAGTTTTCACTTTTTATGCTTTTCAGATTTCACCATAACAGAAGAAATAAATTCCTTATAAACTTTTAGCTCTTGGAAGTGCAACAAAAAAAAAAAACAAAGTAAGGAACTTCATGTATTGTTTGTGTGATAATGAGGAATGCAGGGTCCCCAGGAGGGGCAAAGGAGTGCCTTTTATTGGATGATAATAATGCTGCAATTCTATAGCATTCTGATACTGCTCAGGCATTGCTTTATCCTGCAAGTAATCTGTCATGAAGCTTGGTTAAACCAAAATTGGCAAACAAATACCTCATTTTTATTATTTGACTTTTTTTTTCTTCTTTTAACAATCTTCAACACAGGTAAGGTACTAGAAGAAACATAAAAAAGGTTTCAAAGAAATTGGAATAATATAGGAAACAAATTCTGTCCCCAGTCTAAGGGATTGTTTCAGGTAGAAAAGGTGAACAAGACTTTTGGTTGACATCTGAAATAACTGAAGTTTTGAGTTTTTTGATCTATCAAGGCTAACTGGTCAAAATCAGTGACTGTTTACTTTATTCATACATAGCAGGGTACCAAAACAGAGATATATTTTACCTGCAGACAAACTCAGCAGATGTAAATTGGGATAAGGGCAGTGGGGAGAGGGGTAATCAATCATTATGAACAGCATTCTGGCCAAAAGAGCTACGGTCTGGTTTGTGATATTCGTGAAGCTCTTTGGGAACAAGCAACAACAAGAATTTCATAATCACAAAATACAAACTCTTGACTTGGCCGCAGCACCAGCACCTCCACATTTACTGGAAGCAAGGGCAAAGGTATCGAACCACTAAGTTTCAAAAACGTGATGCTTCATGCAAATCCAAATAAAAAAGAGAAAAAATTGCTTTTTTCTACCTCAACTCAAGACTGAGCAGAACGAATTTCCTTTTCCAACCACAAACTCTCTAATCATTTGACTGCTGCACTGTTTTCACAGAAAGAACACATGGAATAAGGACTAGCATTTATTGATGTGAAATGATCATAAAACCTGTTAATACATCTTGATGGTTATTATATCCCCTAAAGTTTATTTGCCCCAAATTTACAACAGTTTGTTTGAAAGTTCTTTTTACAAGCTTCTCTCACATGAAGCTGGTCCAGAAGCCATCGAGGGCTAACAGTGCAATCAAGGTTTTAGAATAGAAACCTATCAAAGATGTGAACTAATGTTGTCAAGTAGAAGAAATCAAATACAGAAAATGTAATTCAAACCCAAGAGTGATTATTTATAAATTGCCATTTCATCTCAAGGGCTGGTGCCTGCTGCCAGCAGCATCTCTCCGGCAGCCAGGCCATGGGCTGGCATGGGGCAGGGATGCAGTCCAGCCACCAGACCCTGCAGCTGCAGTGGCCCAAGGAGAAGGGATCACTGCCTCAAGGCTCAGGGAGAGCAGGTGGGCACATGGAGCCGGGCAGGTGATGGAGCCTGGCAGTGCTCAGTGTCCATGGGCACAAGGGCTGTGCCACAGGGGTGCCAGTCACATCCCAGTCGTGCTGGGCATCAGCCAGTTCTTCCTCCTCCTGTATAAATTTTGACTGAGATAAGTCCTTTTCATTTATATTCTCTAGGGCAACATATTTATAATACACCTTAACCATCTATTCTATCTGAAAACCTTTATAAATCCCCTAGGGGAAAGAAATCTAAAGACAGGTTGTGTTGCATTTTCAGAGGGCATGGGGAGGCAAGACATCATAGAGAAGTCCATGGTAGTGTTTCAAATTTAGGAGTTTGGAAAAGTTCATTTAAAAAAGTAATAACTTATCTGAGTCGGTTCATTGAACAAAAAAAAAAAAAAAAAAAAAAAAGAAAATTTTAACAACATTTCAAAATT
>WEKY01053710.1:50310-74990 GCA_013390045.1 Picathartes gymnocephalus
AAAAAAACAACAAAAAAGCAAACCCAAAGCCAAAACCCAACAAACAAAAAACTCACACAAACGAAAACCCAACAATCCATATCTTCCTGCTGCTTAAAAAGTAGTATTAGAAGCAACCAATATATGCATATGAAAGCCTTTAAACATAAGTTTTACATTGAAAGCTAAATCCTGTGACTGGTTCCATCTGGTTGCTGACACTCCAGCAGAACATGGAGGCAGCTGCTCGACCTATGATGTTATCTCCCTCTAAGAAGTATCTTTGAGTAGCATAAAGTCACCAAAATATTTGCCTCCTAGTTTCTTTATACAGAGCATGCTGCTGGGAAAAAAGAAGATGTATGATAAGGAGGCTTTTATTTTTCTTCCTCCAACACTTGCTAAGTGTTCAGCCTGACAAGGAAGTATTCACTAAATGTCCTACGTTGAGCAGCATCAAAATATTTCAGGATGAAGCCCTATTTTGTTACAGGAGAAGTCAAAATAAAAGGAAGACAGATTGAAAAGATAATCAAGCAAGAAGTTTCCACATATGTCATCATACAGTCTTGAAAATTACACCCCTGATTTTAAGCAGGGATTAATTTGTACCATCTTCCAGATGTGGTGAAGCCACAATGTGCCAGATATCCCCAGAAGGGTGTGACACCAAGCACCAATATCAGCAGGTATCAGCAACAAGTCACAATAAAGACTCGTGTCTGAAAGGCCAAAAAGGAGGAAACCTGATGTGCTAGAAATAACAGGTGGAACTGGAACTGCTTCATCTCTCTTCACTGTTCACTTCTAGATCATCTGTATCATTACAGAGAAAAGGAAGAAAAAGAAAAGCTACAATGTAGGACAAGAATGTACATTATGAGAACCAGCTTAAATTGGGAAATTTCAGTTTCTGTGTTGGTGTTCTGGTTCAGTTTTACCACCTTTTCAAAAAGAATTAATTTGAAATCAAACTCCATATTTCCACACCCAAGTATTTACAGTCATCCTGATATCTGAAAGTTTGATATTTGGTAGCTACAAAAAATGCAGTGCTATTTTAAGTGAGTATTTTATTTCAAAACATTTATATACACGCATGTTGATATTTTTCATTTTTAATAGAAAATGTTTCAGGCAGTAGATAATATCATTTGCCAATCTGAAACTTTCCATTTCCATCCCCCTGTGTTTCCTCAGTTTTCAGAATCAACGTCAAGAGAGATGTGCATCTTATAAAAGAAAGAAATCTCAATCAGCACTTAAAGGGACCACTGAGAATCTTCCAATGCCTTCCAGACGTTTGGCCACTGATGCACTAATGCTTGCACCATGGAAAAATCTTTCCAGGTGTTTGCATTTTCATACATTGTTGCACAACAGGGATCATAAAGCTATTTCCATGAAGGAAGGCCATGCTTAATCAAAGGTGTGCATATGACAGGATACCCAGACTAACCACTAGCATGGCAGAAACAAAGAACCACCCTAGTATGCCAGCATGGTTACGTGTCTGGCCAGAGCATGCTGGCAGAACCTTGCTGGCCCAGATGCACTGGAGCTCATGCACTGTCCAGGCAGCTTGGTTTGTGTCTACAGATGAGGAGCCTGGAACAAGCCAGCCTATCCAAAGCTGGCCTAGTCTGAGATGCTCCTCAACATGAGCTTTAATTTCTGACTCAGAGACAATATTGAGTAGAGAGGCCAATGTTACTTTGATATATAATGTATTCCACACTTGTGATTTGGTAACCTGAACCATGACTTATACCATATTTATGATCTAAATGACAGCCTCTGGCACCTCCCTAAGGTGACAGATCCAAAATTAAAGGATATTTAAATGTTTATATAAATGACATGAAATTTCAAGTTAGTCAGTGCCAAAGTTTGAATCAGCATTTCCAATTTTTTTACTTATTTTGCCAGTTTCAAAATGTCATCTCTAAAATGCAATGAACACTCCTTACTGTGTTCAGTTCCTTCAGGTTAAAGCCATAAGCTATATATATTACTAGTTAACATTCTGAAAATTACTTTGTTTTGTCTAAAACATTGAAGCGCATGAACACTTGAAAAGTGAATAAGATTATGTTAAAGTTTAGGACGTTTTTCTAAAAATATATACAAGAAGCACAAAAGAAAAGGGAAAACAACACACAGAGATTTTGTTTAAGTACTAAGGAAATGTTTTCACTTTAATGGATATATTCTTTCAGGCTTAAAAAACAGTTTAAAAAGTATGGGTCAGAACCACATGCACCTCGGAAAAGTGAAACCTGGGGAAAAGGCTTGAAATTCTGACATCTGCAATGGTATTTTATGTAAAATGGAAGTATTTACAGCCACCTGAAATGTTTCAGCTGCTTTTTTTGGTTTGTGCCTTCCAAGTGGGCTTGTTTCTGTACTGGTAAGTTATGAATCTTATAAAAACTATAAGCAGGGTTTTGTATTTATACTACAAAGAGCTAAATGCAGCAACAACAACCAATCAGCAAACTGAAAACTCTTGAAGCTGCATATTGGAAAAACTACATAAAATTATTTAAATAAAGTACCCTTCAGCCTAGGCCAATAACTGATCATTCCATCCTGCAAAGTACATTCAGTATTTATAAAGCTTGACTGCAGCTAAATCTCTACAAACATACATTGAATTCCAAATCTGAGTTTCTCAGCACCAGCACATACCACTGTTCAGTAGGTTTTAAGTAGGTACTTGACCAAGAATCACTTTGCCCTCTCTCAAATGTCATTTCTGTTTAGACTCACTAACAGAATTTAAGCTTTTTGGGTTTCTATAGTTATGTTGCAAATCCCCTCCCCAAATTTTAAGTCAGATTTTGGTTGCGCATTTGTTAATTTATTTTTTTTTTTTAATCTGAGCACTATGCACATGCTTGATAAGAGAAGAATACACAGTACACAATGGTGAAACTACAAAACAAAACTGTGTGGTTTGATCCTGGTTAGAACACTGGAAGGTAGCTCTGGACAATTCTGAGGGCAAACAGGAACATCAATGGAATGGAATTTTGTCAAGAGGATGTGGTTGCTTCTATTGCAATTAAATAAACTTGAAATGCTTCAAAGGCAGTTAGTAATCTACTTCATTATCATCTTCTAAAGGCATGATCTCATATAAACTGCAAGTCATTTGCATTCTCTGAACAACTATTTTAATTACATGAGCTACAAGGTACAGTAAGGGTAATTTAGAATGAAAGTATTCTTGAATAATACATCATTCAAGCATGCTTAACTCAAAATAAGAAAATATGATGAGAAAAGAAAACATCAAAGATCCAAGGCATCATTTATTTTGTTTTCCTTACTCTGTATATTTGTTAGCTGAGTCACAACAAATAAGTATAATTAAATGGCACCTTTATATTAAGACTCTCTGTATCAGTTGGTTTCTGTTTAAACACAAATGATCATCAATGGATCTCTCTATTTTCAAAAAAGCAACAATATCAGATTTTTATAATGATCAATATAGATCTAAAATGACAGTAGCATTCTTCATAATTTAAAGAGCTATTAAACTCATAATCACATGATGATGATGATACATGCTTCTAAATACATTCAATCAAAGTCATTATCTAAATCATGTTGGTTCCTTTGAAACAATCTTAAAAAGGTAGACAAATTTTTGTCCTATTGTGCTTTTATGCGTAGGGGAATATGAGCAATATATGTGACAAAATTATCAACATCTAGGAATAAAAGCAAGATCACTGATTTAACACCTGAATTATTCCACTCACTAAAGTCCAGAAACCTCATCCAGCATCTAAAATGCCTCTTGTAGCACCAACCAGTTTCACTTCAGACACTTAACTTCTCCATCCCTGGCCAAGAAATTTCATCTTTATAAATGTGCAAGTTTTCAGAAGGCAATTCGTAATTTCAAGTGCATCAGTTTTTATTTGCCTTGTTTGAGACACCTCAGAAAATAAACCCTTGATTTTTCCAAGGGGCTGAGCATCTATACAGTAAAACTGAATCCCTGTGAAATGCTAGTGGTTCTAAACTTCAAACATTTTAAATTAAATAATTTTTTACATCTGTGGTAATTTTTTTTTTCAGTAAACATATATCACCATTTCAGAGAAAAGCAAAATTTCAGAAAACAGCACCTGTGTCTTTGAATGCAGGTATCTATCTTTACTCTGTATTTGGCTGCAGTTCCACAAGATGTCTTTTTTATGCTTTTCCAGATAATTCCAGACTTCTCACTGGTACAGTACAGTATCAATCAATTCAAACTGCCAGCATTTTTAGAGGTAACCTTTTCACAAGAAAGCAGCACCAAACCTTAGGAAAGCATAAATTTTCTTCACAAGTCCTGACCATAGAAGAAAATAAAATTAGTCTGCCTTCTGAAGTAACCCTAAGAAATTAATGATTTTCAACAAATAAGATGTGTATTAATTAGTAGTTTCAGGTATTTATTGATTTTTTTTTTCACATTGTACATTCAAATAGGTAAATCACACGCTGTGATTTCTACTCTGACCAAACAACTACTTCCCTTATTTTTTTCCCCTGGGGAAAAGAGGTGCAGAAAACATGAATTCTTCAATCTGTTAATTCAGATCAATAACTGTGTTGCAACTGGGCAACATCTTATATCAAGTAAATAAAAAATTAGATGGATTTCTCATGAAGTTATGGTCATTTTTTCAGCACAAATTTGCATTAGTAAAAATAGTATTCAATACCTATTGCCTGTTAAATCCAAGGCAAATTGAATTCCATTGAAAAACCCACAGTGAACTCTGAACTATCATTTACATTGTTAATTATAATTTGTCACAGCTGCTACAAATGATGGCTATAAAAAGATATAGGAAGGAAGAAGCAAATTATTCTAAAGGATGCATTTCATGATGTATGCTGAGCAACCTTCTCTGACAATGTTGCATGAAAAAATTTCTCTCTCTGATCTCTTTTTTTCCACCATTGCATCACTTTTATTATTAATTCCTCTCTCCCTCAATCTTTCTGTAACCGTTTGACCCTTTGCTTGGCATTTCAGTTACATAGTCTCATCTATTCAAGGGTGATTTCTTTTTTTCACGTGTACTCTGGTGCATTCAGATCACAGACTTCAGCTTGTACTGGTGTCCTGGATAGCATCCTTGATGTGAATTTATTGGCTGTTTTTGTTACTCGGGCACACAGGGGTTGTCCTCCCTCATGCACGCCGTTCTCCTCCTGTTTACCTTGGGGAGATTCCCAAGGCAGCTGAGATAGGTAGGGCTCCCTCCTCTCCCAACATATCATAAAGCAGATTGCAACACACCACTGACCTCCACTGCCAGTATTTCTGACAGGAGAGACAGGGCCAAATCTTTCTGTTCTCATCAAATACCACCACTGAGTTGATTTACAGCACTCACAAAGAACAGTAACTTATGGTAGAGAGTTCCTGTTGTGATATGTACCTGATCTCTAATTCTGTTCTCACCATTCAAGAACACAAAGAAAGGTTGTGCGGTGAGAATAGAATTAACTGCATTATCACATTCCATTGTTAAAGCAAAATTTGGCAATTTTGGAAGAAAAGAAAGTTGATGCTTTACAGCAATATCAGCTCATAGCACACAGGCCAAGGCTACCTCTAAAAATATCAATCACAAACTTCCTCTTACCTCTACTTTCAAGTCAGAAAAAACTTTTCAAGCAAGATTGGTACAGAACTCCTGAGCCCAATAACATACTTTGCCTAGAAGATATCAAAGTTACTCTTTGATATGAGAGAAAAAAGGAGAAAAAAATCCAACATACAACTTAGTTTAGGTTTAAGAATTGGTATACATCTTTCTGCAAAAACACTGTAAAGATATATTTAGTTGAAACTACATATGTGCATCCAAGCTATCCTACTATTTAACAAGCTGTGTTACTATTCATATCCATATTAATCTCACAACATGATACACTGCAGTGATGAAATATAGGTATCCTGCCAAATATGTTTGTTCCTTAATCATGTTTAGAGACTATTTACAGATTTGAGGTCTTTTGGTATTATTACATAACAGACGTGAGGTACTGGTAATTATCTTAAAAGTGACATTCTGCAAATGTTCCAATGTATTACTTCCATGCATATTGCCTAGTCTGTAGTAGTAATGCTGAACCTTATCCCATCAGTTAATTTATAGTAAAATTTGAGAAAATAAAATATTGGAAAACCCAGAGTAGGAGACTGAAGCTATGTTTTTGAAATTAGTTGGCAGTTTATCTGGGAGAGCCAATATTAGCACCTTCCCTATCCCTATAACTGTACTGTGGTAGAGCCCAAGAGTATCTGCTGTTGATAAAGAGCTCAGCTTGCCAGTTGCTTTATTAATAAAAGACAAAAGGCCTCCCAGTTCTTTTAAATAACAACTGTTAATGTAAACTGACAACAGTGTTACTTTTTAAAGATATGCTGGCTGATCTGAAAATATGCACATTTTCATACATACTTACAATCAGACTTTATCTTGAGTTAACTATCAACTGAGATACTCTCCCAAACCTTTTTCATGGATTTCAAGTCTTGCAACTTCAGCAAAATCTACTTAGTCTTAACTAGGTTGCCTTTTAACTTTGCCCTGTATGAGTGCAAGTCTGTTTTGCTTACTGCTGATGGATAACCACGTTGAGAAAACTGCTAGAGAGGAAAAAATAAGCAAATTAGGACATCTGATGCTAGGGCAAATAATATTTTAGCAATTTCATCATGTGTTGTATAGATTTTAAAAATGCTATAAATCTGAAATGATTATCTTGTTCCTCTATTTTTACAATATATGCTTAACATATGTGAGGTCCTCATCTTCTGGTAAACCTTCATGGAAAAACTCATCACCTTATTTGCCTGCCCACTCACGCAAAAGTTGACAATTCAGTTGTGGGGAAATCTTTATGAGATCTGGAAAAGAGAAAGAAATGCTATCTTTGTCCTACAAAAGAGTAAATCTAATTTTCCCCCTCCAAAAATAAATAAAACCATTACTTCAACAAGTTGGGTCTTTTCTCATGGATGAACTTTAAGTTATGCATGGCTTTCTTTAAAATATGTTCTTGATATTTTTAAGTTGTGATACCAGCAAATTGTGATGAGTTTGGATAGGATAACAATAGATAATTAATGCTGGATGGAGGAATGCTTGGATAGGAAGGATGATTCTACTAATGAGGAACGTCTGAGAAGCATATAATACACAGAATGTTGTATATTTTCCATAGTTTTGATTACATACAAAAAATAATCCAGTCATTCCTAAAAATATTAGGTCTTTACATGAAAGTACATGAAATGTACTGGGGTTTTTCTTCCCCCTAGGTGGAATGAACACTTTGCTGATATTCATTAAACCTTGTTCCCCACTGTTTGCATAAAACAGGCTCCTACCATCATACACAGAATGATTGCATAAATTTAAAGAGGAGGTATCAAAACAAAGGGTGTAAGCACACAGTGTCCCTTTAAAATGACATATAAATAAATCATAAAATATAGAATATTTAATTTGCACTTTCAAAGGGATGCTACACAATGATTTCAGTGTACTATCTAAATATCAGTAAGTAGCAGATAAGCTGTTAAAAATATAATTTCTTCATTAATTCTGACTGAAGTTACCCAATTACCCTTTTTGCTACCCTCATGTCCTAAAAATTTTACGCTTCCAGTGCAAAATATAATTTTTTTCCTTTTCAAAGTACAGCTCTAGTTCAGTCTAACCTAGGGTATTATAAATATGTCAACTTGGCAGTAAGTTGACTTTTTTGGACAAGTTAAATTATCCCCTACTGCAGTATAATTAAACTATGTCATTCAATAAAAATAAATATAGCAGGAACTCAACTCTGTAACTGTAATTTGCCCATTCTCATGTCACCAACACGTCTCAGTCTTAACACAAACATATTTTTAGTTATGACTTCTTTAAAGGAGACCAAATCTGAGTTTTTCAAAAGTGCCAGGCAGCTTCATGTTAGGTTACAATCCAAGGGTTGATTCAGGCTCCTTTTGACCTTTGCAGACTACATATCTATATTGTCCAGTAATTTAACTCCCTCATTGGCTTGAGCCCCTCTTCACACTGTGTGCAACACCAGTTCCCTCTAAGCTACTTTCTACTGCAAGCATAGAGAGGAAAATCTGGAACTTGGTAACATGGGTCACTCAAGGATTCCTGATATCTGGGACCTGGTGGCACTATGCCATGTTTCAGCCCTGTGCCTGGGAAGGTCTTTCAAAAGTTTTCATGTGGTTTTGTCCCTTCATACACCTCATAAGCCACTCTTGGATCACAACAGAACCGAAACTTCTTCAAGATGAAAGCTATTCTTTCAATTGCAGGCACTTAGAACCAAAAATAATTGCTAGAGCATCTTTGGGAAATTCCTTGATGGAAATACAGGCTGAGCACAAGGCAGTGAAAGTGCAGCCAGTGTTATGGGGCAGAGCAGCCTTAGCAGTGGCTGTCACTTTCTGCTCTGTCACATGTACCAGGGGACACCTGCTTTAGCACTACAGCAACTCACTTTCAACATGCTATAAACATGTAGGAACATACAGAGATATGGAGAGCTTACCTTCCATGAGTGGAGATGGCTTATTCTAAGTTTGATTGCTGTAGTATTGTGCATATTAACTGATTTATGAAAAAAATAATTTCCCACTAGATTTGTATGTTTCCCATACATTTTTCATTTTACCTAATTTTCAAAGTTCATACAAATTTGCATGAAACTTTTACATCTCTTTCATGAAGTCTTAATTCTGGGACACTTTCAGGGCCTGGCCTCTCTGAACAGAGAGATTATTTTGAGTATTAAATGTAACTTCCATTTGATTATAATGGTTTTTGCACTAAGAGTGCTTGCATTTGGTGGCCAAGTCTAGCCCCAGTTGAGAGCACCAAGTGTTTCAACAGATTTTGCACCAGACTGCAAATTCAAATGACAATTTCTTTTCCAACTGAATATATTTCAAAATAATTTGACGTAATCCCTGCTATTCAGAGATTTAACTAAGTTTACAGATTCACAACTTTTATTATTCTGGGAATTTAGATTTGCCTTCTGAAGTCTTTGGCAGATGGCTTTGTACACCTTCAAGTTAGTTAACTCATGTTTAAGGCCCTTCCAGTCACAGTTCTCTCCTGTGTATTTTCCTGATAAAGCAGAGCAGAGCTTCAGCTAACAAATAATTAGCTAAAAAAACCCAAACAACAAAAAAAACAACAACCAAACAAAAAAACCCAAAAAAACCCAACCAAACAAAAAAAAAAACCAAACCAAAAAAAAACCAAAACAAAACCGAAAAACCACCAAAGCTTGAAACCCCTTGAATTAAGACGGTAAAATATCTGGAAGCAATGAGGAAAGTGATAGAGTAGAGAGAGAGGAAGGAATATAAATACCTTGACAACAAAAATACAAACTCAGGAGATGTGCCGATTGGCCTCTGCCCTTTGGCCATCCCCGTGTCTGTGCCAACAGGCCGAGCAGGGCCAGGGCCCACCTGCTGGCCCGAAGGCCCGCTGCCACAGCCAGGCCACACACACACACTGCAAAACCTCTCAGACCCCGAAGGAGCACTGCAGAAGTGGAGCTACCTTGCCCAAGCAGGACTCAGCCCTTGCCAAGGCCTGGCAAACGTTCCCAACTCACTGGGTTACCAACAGGTAGGTTACACAGGTGGTTGGCATAACAGCATAACCAGAAAAGCAGGAACTGCCAAGCAAAGAGACATGAATGCTTCTTTTTGTGAGCATGGCACCAAGACTGCCCAGGACGTAGAGAAATATAAAGAACTAAAGAAGTGGATAGCTCAGGCCATGAATACTAATAAACCACAGCCTATCACTCTCATAGAAACTGGATAGATGACACTAAAAAACAGTAAAGCCTTTTGATTTTGAAAACGAGCCGTTTTAAAGTCTGGGAGACCCTCAGCTTTAACTGTACAACATTAATCGCTGCACTGACCAGAGTGCAAAAGTTGAGATAGTTTTGTTGATTTAAAGACAGAATGCCAGAAGAACACATAATATACTGTTGTATCTCTGGCTTAAACTTGAACTCAGCATAAATTATTTCAGGAATGTTTTGCATAGTCTCTTTTTATATCTCCAGTGCAAAATCTATTTTGATTGCATGGCCCTGGAATAAGTCTGTTATTTTTCACATTTTATCATTTTTGGAACCAGTATACTACAACACAGTTTTCTTATCTTTCAACCCATGCCCTGCTGCCCCTTAAGTCAAAAATAAAACACACTGCACCACTTGTAAAAGCAGAGAAACAGGCTACAGTGGAAATCTCCATTCACTGAGGGAAGGTTTTGCATCTCCAAAGGAAAACAAAACAGAAATTTAGACTGTGGTTAAGCTACCACATATGCTATAGTAGTATTCCATAGTTTAGCCTCTTTTAATGCAGCAAACGTTCAAAAGGCAAAGCTGAGAATTTTTGTAAAAGATCATGGGTTTACCAAAAAGATCATATACACAGCTGACATAGTACAGCAAGGACTTGAGATGACATTTACATATACCACAATTCCAGTTCACTGGTATAGCAAAAAATACAAAAAAATTTCACACATATGAAAGAAGGAAAAGCACATTTCATGTATTAATTTAAATGTTGTATACATGAAGAACAGGAACAAGTCAAGTTTAAAAAAAGGCTCAAACTTGGTGGTAGGCAGGAATATCCATTTAACGTGCCATTCACTTCTTCATATTTTTCTTCTGTTCACAAAAACAACCCCTAAAGCCCTTTAAACACAATTTTTTTACTGCATGTTATTAAGTAGTCAAACTTAAAGATAAAAAAGGAAATTGGTTTTTATGATCTTCTCCCTTTCTAAGGCAAGAGACCAGCAAATGCAAACCTCTAACTAGGAGAAGGACTAAAGATATTTGAATTTCTAAATACCTTGATAACAGGCCAGCTTTAAAACAAGGTTAAGATGAGAGGAAAATAAGTGGACACAAGGAAAGAAATTAAGGGTATCATTGGTGGAGTTCCTTGATCTTTCAAGGTACCCATCCCAAAGATCAGGGAAGTGCCCACAAAACACACTGCTGATGCAAAATTAGGAGACACTGGAAGCATACAGGGGGTAGGGGCTACAAAGAGAAACAACAGGAATAAATAGATCGATCCCAGGTTGATTGCTACTCTGTGAGCAGCCATCGTGCTCTGTTTATGGAGGTACCTGCAATGCTAGTGAACCTCTGCCCACAAGGAGTTCCACAGTCAGCAGTGACAAAAAATGTGGAAATAATATGATTTATTCCATGTGCTCCCAGAGCAACTCAAAGCACTCTGCCCATGCTGCTCAACCCAGTAAGGTACTTTGACTGTATACCAGTAATGAATAGCTTGTAAATTCAGCCTTGAACGCTGCTCCTCTCCACATCTGCTTTTCCTTATCTCTGTCTTGATATATTTCTGTCTTATTTACCCTCACCCTAAACTCATACGTTTTCTTTAAGGGGCAGACCTTAAATAGCACACCATTCTTCCAACATCTAAGCAGCAAGTCACCTCCTCTGCAAAACAATTAATTAAAAACCTTAAGAAGAAAAACAAAACTCAGCATCCCTAGCCATATTTATCTGTGGTTTTGCTGATCAAGCCTCAACATGAATAAACAACATAAGGACCAGCTAAAGAAAATCAGATGCCCTATAGAATTTGGTATATCTTCCCAAAATGCTGGAGTTGAACTATATCATAATTAGAATTATTTCTCTGTTTGAATTTCAAATTAGTTAAGAAAACTAGCTCAGTATAGAGTAGTTCCTTCTAGTTTGTAGAATCAAGTCATCTTCATACCATGCCCTGATTTGCAGTCAGTTTGTAAAACTGGACTATTTAGTAAAACTTCAAGAATACATTTTTGCCCTTCCCAGTATATAATATCCTTACAAAACCTTAAGGAGATTCAGGTTTTTTCAATGCTTTAAATTCCCATAGGCTGCAATAGAGATTACCTTTGGTGAAACAAGGTTCAACTTTGGAACAGTCACTTCACATCTGAGTCATTCCTGAAGCCATTCCCTCTGAGGGACTACTAAGGTGAGTACAGGTTAGACAATCAGATCAATTATTAATCTAATCTATGGGAATACTCTTTATCATGCAATTCAATCATGAAACATGACTTAAGACATTGGAGCAATATATACATCAGTCATGGCAATTTTGGGAAAGGCAGAAGATGTTTGACCTTGCTAACTTTGGAATGGATAAGTAACATTTTAGCTGATAGACAAGCACCGGCTGAAAGAGGATAGTCCAGGCAGGCAAACATGTCTTCTTCCAATATAAAATTTTCCATAGTTTTGGTAACTACATCTTTGTCTTGTTTTTACAATTCAGCTCATATTTGCAGAAGTTTGTATTTTCTAGATCTCAGCATCCATTCTCTATCTTTGATGATTTAGGATTAATAATCAAGAAAATATTACAACAAAGATTATTACATTGGACACCAGCACCATTGTCCACCATTCACACACCAATTGCTCTTCCTGAACACAGACCCTAATCTAGCAAATTTAAAGCTACTTAAAATCTTCCAAGAAAAATTCATATAATTGTACACACCCAAGGAGGAGGTTTGAAGTTTTGAACAGACTAAGCACTATGGAAAATAGTAGATTCTGTTTGTTACATTGCAATGCAAAAATTTCCAAAGCATCAGCAACACAACAATTTTTATGACAGGGAGCAGTGTGTTTATTTAGCTAATGGAAAGAGAACATTGTTCAAAACTTCCTCCTCCCCTTCCTTTCATATGTACATACTAGTCAAGTAAGAGACCTTTTTTTCCCCGTCTTTTAAAATCTCTGTTGATGATAGATGAGCTACCACAGAATACACTGAACCTGATACCTTTTTCCAGACAAGGCAGATAGCAGTTAAATACAGGGTTTGAGTGAATAAAGCTGGATTCACACAAGAGTAATAAAGTAGGCACTTAAAACTTGGTCTTTGCCTTAGGGCTTTTATCATCTTGTAGCAACTGGTTCAAATTTGCAGACTATTGGAAGCCACCTTATTATTCATGAACTTTGGCGGGGGGGGGAAGCTTTTCTATTTGTCTCTGTAAAATACTGTGCATATTCTACACAATCTGGCTGAAGTTGCCCCATTTTACCATACTTATTTGTAGTTTTGTTTGCTTCAGTTTGAGGTCTGCATGGACATTGAAACTTTTCTGTACTACATGATAGCTATAGCTGTCCTCTACTTAAGGTTTTTTCTCTGTGTACACACAATTACTTATCAAACATTGTGATTGTCTTCCTGAAGTCTGATCTCTCTTCAACACAACTACATCCAACATGATGCAGGAATTTTCAGAAAACAACCACCTTCAGAATGACCAATTGTTCATTTTAGTCGTGTATGTGAAATGCCATTTTGAGGCATCATTAATACACCTGGGAACAAAAATTCTGTTATAGATGCTTGTCCTCAGTAAATAGAGACAATACCTCTGAATGCTTATATAACAGAAATGTGTATGTAATATATATTTTATACATACACATGTGTAAATACATTAGACTATGGGCATAATATTGACAGGCTGACATATCTGGGGTTGTTCAGCTTGGAGAAGAGAAGGCTCCAGTAGTGAAAGCAAGTTTATATATAAAAAAGGAGAGTGACTTTTTTACATGGGCAGATAGTGATAGCACAAAGGAGGATGGTTTTAAGTTAAAAAAAAGAGATTTGGATTAGATGTTAGGAAGGGATTCTTTACTCAGAGTGTGGTGAGACACAGGACCAGGTTGCCCACAGAAGCTGTGGATGCCCCATCCCTGGCAGTCTTCAAGTTCAGGCTAGGTGGAGCTTTCAATAATGTGGTCTAGTGGAAGATGTACCTGCCTGTGGCAGGGGAAGTTGGAACCAGATGGTCTTTTAAGGTCCCTTCCGACCAAAATCATTCTATAGTTCTATGTCAATTTTCTTCCTTTACAGCTCATTAAAACCACCAGTATCCAAAATTATGCCTCCTAGCTCAGGTGTGTCAAATTAGACCTTTAAAAGGTTTAGTATTGCAATCTTAAGAAGAATTAAACTGTAAGAATATGAGAGCAGCAAATTCTTTTTTTCAGCTGTCACCAACAGATATCAGAAGTTTAAGGAGTTCTTCAGGGTGGCGGGGATGGGTTCATAAAACTCCACCTAAGATAGTTCCTTGGCAGACGTTATTTACGAGACTACTGCTTCAAGTGGTTAAAATTTACAGTAAAAGCATAGTCAAAATAAGGGTGTGCCAGCTTTTAATTTCCAGTTAACACACAAAAAAAGCAAAACACGTTAAGGTATAAGAGTTCAAGAAAAAGAGAATGCAAGAAAAAGAAAGTGTGTGTAATCTGCTTAATGTCTGAAGGAATTTTTTAATTCTTTTGCAATAAAAAAAAATCCTCTGATAACAGATGTTGAATTACACAATCAAAATAGAGCTTAATTTTCACATTGTTACCGTTCATCGGTATGCAGTTCAAACGGAGCCAGAAAGCACAAAAGCATCTCCTTCTCTTTAAAACCACATATTTCATTAGACCCATTATAAGAAAAACTAACAAAGGAAGTCTAATATTTTGACAAACTCACAGTGAAAAAGATGGTTGATCTTGAATTATACCCTATTACAGGAAAGCTAAGAAAGCATTATAAAATACAATTTATATTCTTTTTGACTTAAGGATTTTCAAATAGTATGCCTTTGACTACAGACCATTAAAATAGCTGAATACTCAGGAGCAAACATCTTCACCTGAGTGCAGAACCACATGGAAAAATTAAAGCAAAGGGAAAGCTTTTCTTCCTTCCTTTCCCCTCTAGGCTCTACCCCTCCCACATTGAGTACCAAGTCGGCTCTGAACAGAAACATCTGTCGGTCCTGCTGTGAGGAGTGGAGCCCACCCGTGTCACATCCAGCCCATCCCCTGCCCTGCAGCCTCTGCAGCGTGACTTGTCCAGCTCTGACCCTCAGCTTCAAACCCTGCTCTTACCCTGCAGGGCACAGACATCCCTGAAAGGCAAGGGTGCTCTCTAAATATTTTGAGATGACTAACAGATACTTTTCTAAGTTCTGTTTGTTTTCAGTCAGAAAAAAACAAGGCAGACTTTTTACCTTTTCCAGCCACAAGTTTGGGAAGAATGTTTGAAATCAAGCCAATCCTATTTTCTGTTTGTATCTTTCCTTTTTTTTTTTTTTCAAAGGTAAGCATGCATTCCCCTGGAACTCTTCCATGAAATCAAAAAATGCCAAACAGAAGACTGTATGTATTTGTCTTTTATAGGAAGAACTGATAAGGTTCTGTACCAGACACCCCTTTGATGGGAATCTTGAAGTGCCAGTTCTTTACCAAAAACCTTATTTCTTCCAAAAGAAAACAAAAAGCTTAAATAAACCAATGAATAAGATTTATTCCCTATCAGTATACAAGTCTGCATAATATTTATACACTTGGTTGCTCATATACCTGATGAAAGAAAATAAAAGACACAAAGGAAGACAAGTAAAAATAACCCCAGAGTACTCAAGGATTTTTGTAAGGACTACACCCCCGCTGACATTTAAGGAATTTCTGATGATACAGAGTTTTCTGACGTGAAAGCAATTTCTGCCTAGGACTTTTCATCAAACCACTGTGGGCTGCAGTTACCACAAGATTGTTTCCTACTCATTGCATGTTATTCCATGGTGATTGGCATGATTGCCAAACAAAGCATTTACATGTGTTAAGTGTACATTGAATAAAATCTCACAGTGGGAACCCATTACTTCAGTTCTCTACCACTTCACACAGATATAGAATATACACGCACACAAGCACAAATTGCAAAATATGTAACTTGAATTTCTCATCATGGCATATTAAAAGATGATTATCTGTACAGTTCCTGATCAAAGTAATCACATGAGTTTGAACTCTGGAAAGAAGCACCACAACATTTGTCATCTCCCACTTACTTTCAATTACATTCTATGAAAGAAGCAATCTTCCACCCTTAAAAATCTTTCCTCACCCTGGTATGTGACCAAGCCAATAAGTTTTTAAAAGGTGGCAGCAGTAAAGATACAGAAAATAAATATACCAGGTATTTTAAAATAAAACTTCATGACAAATTTGGTTTGAAAAATGGCTGCAGAACCTGGAATCAATTTGATACTGTGCTATATGAAAATTCCTGTTCCTTGCTACCCCATTCCTGGTCTCCAGGAGGTTTGGGTGGGCAGGCAAGGGGAGGGTGCTAATTGAAAGCAGTACAACTCTGTCTGTGAGGAGTCAAATGGAAGAAGCTGTTTGCCCCTCTGACTTTCATATGAGCAAAACCTAATCCAGACATGACTGTTCTGAGGGCCTAAACATTCACTACACAGCACCATGTGGAGTGCCAAAATCCTGAAAGTTGACCCTGTATTCCTATGAGGTCAGAGCTCAGGAACTAGACTGAAATTTTAAGCAAGACAGACACTTTTATGTCTTTTGCATATGAGAATTACTGTGTCAAGGCAGAACAAGCTTCTGTGTATGTAGAATATATCCAAAAATAAGTAAGTCTAACTTTATAAACAAGGAAAGGAAATTAGGGTGTTTCTCAGTCCCTGCAATACTTATTAATGAACATGTATTAATATGCAATTATCCTCTTGGGAAAGTAGGAGTAATTTATGTTACATAATTTGGAGTCAGTTATTTATGATGTACTTGCAGATCCTGCCAAGCACAGATTATCAACATGGGAGCTCTACCCCTGACTTCAGTTGCAGTGTGACACATTGAGACATGCAGAAAGCAGAAGGCCATAGCTATGCAGCACATCACTTAATTCCTGCCTTTAAGGTAGAGTACGGTAATTAAGTGCTAATGCTTACTGGAATTTCCAGTGGAAATTCAGGCAGTCACTCCTTGGCAGAGCCACAGATATTTTCTAGTTCTGCAGTTCTACAAGAGTTCAGTACAAACTAAAAGGAATGCATGTGATATGAATGGACACTACTCCTGATCATATAATATTTATTTTAATGTTCATGAGTCAGCATCAGAGACAAAAAGATTTTATTCTATAACAAATACTCTAATTACGCACCACGTCTGACATGTAACCTTCAGGCTGCAGTTAAACTGTCCCAGAATGTGCAGGAAACTCCCTTCTGCACTTGCATTCCAGTCCAATAGCAGAACAGAGAAAACTTGTGAAGACACAGAACTCTGTGTTGATAATCAGATTTTCAGAATCACTAAGTGTTATGCTTCAGTGGCTCTGACTGAATCAGTCATTAAGCAACTTGTAAAGAAAATCTTCCTAGATTTGAACGCATGATATTCAGTAAATAAACTGCAAACTCCCCAGGTCAGCCATTCATACCTGGTTTTACTCATTTTATTTTTGTAATAGCAACTGTTCCAGTTTGAACAGCATTTGCACTGACTTGAGTTTCCAATCTCACTCTTACAAATTGTGTCAAGAGATTGAGGTTACTCATCTGCATAATCTATATTTAAGTTGTAGCACTGGACCTATAATAGGCTCATTCCCTAGTCTTCATTCTTTGTCCTTGTTTCTGGGCAGGTCACAGCAGAGATAGATTGGCAAGAAATAAATTTTTTAAAAAATGTCCTTGGCCAGATTGCTGTGCTTGTATTAATTTTCCTTCTGTCATAACCTTGCTTTGGTAACATGGAATTTGCTTCCTAGTATGTAGGAACATGCAAAATTCCTGCATAACTTTTTGCTGCAGCTGAGTGAAGAAGGGTTTGCTAATACATGTTATCAGTGCACATGTTTCTTCATCTTGTTTTCAGGCCTTTTGATTCACCTATTTTTTGTGTATGTTTGTCCATTTGGCCTTTCAGGATTTGCTGGCAAAATACATGTAAGTAGAGCAGCATAATAATTCCAATTGTAGTGATTAAAAGCACATGCAGTTTTTCATGTTTTTAGTCTCAGATGTCAAAACTCAAAAAAATCCAGTTTTCTTCCCTGAGGTGTAATGAAAACCTAACTCTCCAAATAAAGCAAAAATTTCTTATTAAAAAAACCCCAAAGTTGATCAAAACAGTGCTTTTCTTTTTTAAAAAATTGTTTCTTGTGAAAACTTTCAATACATGTCAATGTTTTTTGGATGCTAAGTATAGAAAAGATGCTGTGGCATTTTACAAGAAAAATGAATAAGAGACTTGTTATCAAAACCTCAACATTTTTAATCCAGATGTTTTTAATTCAGGCATAATAAGCATGAAGAGAGAAAAATGGGAAAGAGAAGAACAGAAAGCCTTAGACTAGTAAATGGATCTTCTAGAAAACAAGTTGGAAATAACTGAAATTAGATGGGATAATTAGTTTGGTGAAAACATAAACCAGGGATATGTATGAATAAGCTAAAGACTTGTTTCCACATGAATATTTGTGCTTTCATGAAAACAGAGGACATCAACTACATTAAAGAATGATACCACTTAGGGGATCTTATATTTAATTTAGACTAAGGCATTTTATTCTGCTTTAGACATTTAAAGACTTTTCAAAGTCATAGAGAGTCTACAGAATATAACATCAAAAAGTCAGAGGCTGTTCTAACAAATATGTAGCTGGACATTTTCTATGAAAACAGCTTTAGAGGCAGAGTCTACTGAAAGATATTACTGAAGCACTCTATCAGGAGTAAATAAGAATCCTCTGAAGAAATCCAGGTCTTCTCAGTTATTACACAAGCAGATAAACAATTGTTGCAATTTATTTTTATTTTTTAATCACCACCTTGGTTTCTGCTTACGTTGCAAAATAAATGACTTACTGAATCTCTCTCAGTGCCAATATAACTTTTTTAGGTCAGTCTGTATGTTGGATTTAGCTTTCCCCACATCCTGACCAGGGCGAACTAGAGCCATACAGTCAATTTTGTCTAAAAGGCAGGGAACTAGTGACAAGAAATTAAAGCTGTTCCTAAAAAAGGAGAACATATAAGCTTGTGTCACTCATTAAGCTATTGTCATGCTGTTCTGGCACACAGAAAGCAAAATACCCTCTGTTAAAACAAGATATGAAGACAGGATAGAATAAAATTCTCATATATAATTATGGCTGTATCCAGTACAACATAGGAAACTCACCGTACTGGTTTAGATTTGGCCTTCCAAATGTTCTTGGCTGCTTAGTACTCTTTCCAGAGCCAAACCAGGGCATTCTTGGCTTCAGTTAAATTTGTGTTAGCCCAGCACACCCCAGTCTTCAGTTCCCTCGACACTGAGTTGTCTTTGTAAACCGAGGAAAACAGGATATCTGCAAATAAAAAAAAAAAATCACAGCATCTTATTGTGAGCTTGAAGTACATGTGTCATTTCTTTATGGACACAACCCAGTACATTTACCTATTTTCCAAATTTAAGTAATACAAACCAAGCAAGTTTCTAGGTCAGAAGAAGAGGTTACTGGCTATATATGAAAATTTATTTTAATCTTCATCAGCTTGGCTTACAGGCAATCTATTTGGAACTATTTTGAAAAGTTTTCAGGAAGTAAGCTTCTTAAAATGCTTTGCAATCAAACATGTGCATTGTAGTCCTACAACATGCATGATAACACTGAGGGAATTTCCTGCAGCTATTACTGTGAAATTATTGCATCCCTGTAAAGACAATTATGTATAAATTATACAAATCTTATATAAAAACTTCCCAGAAGCTAATGCTGTCATGCTTCCCATCACCAACAGGAAATGGATCCACAATAATATGAACACAGAAACTAGAATTATTAAGTCTGGTTAATAAAAATGTCTTGAAGTTGAGAGCTTTTCCTGTCTTACACAATCATCATTTTATCAAATGAACCGTTCTCTGGAGTTGCTTATCCCGTAAACCAATTCAAGGGAGAGCCCATTCATCTTGAACCATACCCATTAACTTTCTAGAAAGTTAACTGAAGTCCATCAGTCCTTTGCAAAGTCTTGTTCATTCCAAAACAGAGCATTACCAGAGCTGCAAAGAACTGCAGAACCAACAAAATGCCCCTTAGCTCTCCACCATCTCCATTACAGGGCACTTGTCTATTATTTGTGCGAAGTACGAGGGAGAGGACATGACCCTCTGGGAACCGAATCCTGGCAATATGAGGCATCCATTGTCTTAAATGGAGCAAGGAGAAGAGAACATAAGTTGATTTTGCAGCACTGAAACTTGAGAAGATCTGTTCGGAATACTTATCATATTTAAAGTCAAACTACAAAGTTACATCCAGTCCTCCTTACTTGGAAGTGCTAACTTAAATTTAACCCATCAGTTTCAATGGAAACACAATTCCACCTCAGCACACCAACATCTGGCACAAAGTTAGCCTGGGAAGTCAGCTCAGACTGATTTCAAGAACACAGATCTTTTCCAAATTTGGGATGAAATACTTAATTCTAATGCATAAAGGAAAGTTTGTAGAATCAATGGCAACAACATAAAGGATTAAAAAAGCATCAGACAGTTACATCCTGTTCCTTATACTTACTACTCTTGAATAAATTCCTCACTGTTAACTTTTCCAACACTTGAGTTTTCTTTGAAGATGAGACAAATGGCACAATTTTAAGATGAGTACAGCCCAAGGTACACGTTTTAGTTTTGCTATCCAGTTAAATTGAATACAAACCAACTCTGCAGTCACAGATCCTGCTGTTGCTTTGAGAGTCTCTATACCACTTTCCCTATTTCTAGAGTAGCAGTAGAAGGAAAACACCTCTATGATCACCTTACATTATTCATATGAAGAATTATTAGGCCTGTTGCCCCCAGTGTAGTGCATAGGCAAGATGAGTAATGAGCAATTAAATCTAATTTGAGAGGGGATGACAAAACCCCTCATGCATGAAAATCTGCTTCACTACAGACAAAGCCTTTCAATGTCCCAAGTGCTGCCTAGATCTAGATATGGAATACGTAACTTTCTCATTTCCCTTTGTATTAAGAAGTGTTTACTGATAGAAGGCCTGATGATATATTTCAAGTTTATTTGCAGATTCTGTAAAATCTTGTAATTAATTTTAAAAATCACAGTGAGAAAAACTTCATTGAAAGGTTTTTTCCTCCCAGTCTACTGAGTTTTTCGCATGTATTAAATGTGTCAACAAGACTGGAACCCCAGAAGAGATTGCATAAATATTAATATAGACAGGTTCCTAAGCCTAGCTTCATGTGTGCATGCATCCTAGGAGAAATAGTTGGGCTATTTATGGGAGCAAGGGAAAAAGGAGCAGAAGACTTAATTTGAGGCACAGATTACTTCAGAATTTGCCCTTTGGTCAGACAAAGGCTACCCCACAAAAAGTTTTCTATCATAGGATCATGTTAAATGTTAATGGATTTCACTTAAACTTCAGTTCAGTAGTCTGAGCTATTGAAATGTTTTTTTCTAAATCATATCCTAATAAGAAAAAATCGGCTTAGACATCATACTTGCTACTGCATTATGTTAACACTAGAGAGACAGTATTTTGCAATTACACCAGAAAAACACATCTTTGGACTGTTCCTTTCTAGAGCAGGTATCATAGAGCTAACAAAAGTACAGAGGAGGGCTACCTGGACAACCAGCTACTTGGAACAACTTACCTAGAAGAATTGATTACATTGACTTGCACTCTCTTTTGCAGCCTGAGAAAATGTTTATGAAGTTGTACAACAGTACCGGTGTTAATAGAGAATGAACAATGATTATGCTTCCCATTACAAGGGTTACTGAGGAGCAAGCAAAACTACCAGTGGCCAGGCTAAAGCTTTCCAGGGCATAAGAACAGTCTGTTTACTACAGAGCATCTTAGACATAAGAGGATAAACCAATTATATGGTGACAGCTCTGACCCTACAGTTTAAACAAAAGTTGGTTTTACATACAGAATTAGTGTGACTTCCCAAAATGTTAACAGAGCATTTTTAGCCACACAAATTGTTTAGCTTCAATTAATCAAATCTACCAGATTCAGAAAAGTTTTCATGTGTAATCTAAGCTCTCCAGGGCATAAAAATACTGTGTTTACTACAGAGCATCTTAGACACAAGAGGATAAACCAATTGTGTTGGTGTATGATGGATCTGACCCTGCAGTTCAAAGAAGGGTCAGACAGCAGTGTTTAACCTGTATTTATGGGATTTAGCCCCAGCATTCAACCTTTGTTTAGGTATCCATTAAGCATACATAGATGCAATTCTATCAAGAGTGATGTGTTTTAGAATCCATCTCATGAAATCAATTGCTGAGTTTTTTCTCCATGGAAATCCAGTCAAAAAAAGACACAAAATGTGTCTGCAGGATTCTTTACAGCTCCAAAGAGGTGAACCTAACTGTCAACCTGTCTGCTTTTATGCCACTGCTACATTACAGGAACTGGTAAAGATTGAAGCTTCTGGAGGAAAGTGCCAGCGTAGTCTTTGTGATTCTACAAATTTCTAGAAAGAGAGCCTTTAAAGCTGACACAGTTAAGTTTATAACTCTCAAGATTTTTAGGGCCAAAATTCACATAAAATTGAAAACAAAAATTTCCTTGTTGGAATATCAATGAATTAGTCTACAATACTGATTACTAGGTATTTGTATTGTGGTAAGCCAACTTTCTGCTGTTGTGCTGTGTATCACTGGATGGAGCAAGAGGGTATTTCTATCAAAGAAGCTTTCTGTGTGAATGAATTAAAGATGTCAGCTGTAAATAAAGAAGGTACTGAGGTAGTTCATTAATATGTAAATGGCAGAGCTGGAATCAAGGTCATCTACTTCCAGAAAATCATGTGAATCTGGTAGTACTTGAACCACAAAATAAAACTCACTCTTTTGGTACCAAACAATGTGTTTGTATATAATATATTGCTATGCATATTGAGTCATGATGAAAATGACCATTTTTTTTTAAACCACTCCCCACTAACTCCATCAAATACAACTGTGCCAGGATCCAAACCCACAAAGCCTGGGACAAGAAAGTTCCTTGCTTTTTCCTTTACCATCTAAAAGGTTCTTTCATGCCTACTTCCTTATGCCACAGGGTGCTGCCTTCCAGCCTACAAAGGCACAAAATATACTACAGGAACTATAAATGTCTCCCCCATATATGTAGAGAACTAATTTCCTATGTTACTTGTTCCAATCAACTCTCTGCTTTTCATTAAGCACAGCATGTAATTAAAAAAATAGATTTGGGATACAAGTCTGAGGACTTTCTAAGAAAGACCCCCAGGTGGCTGAAGAGTAAGCCAGCATTCAAGCAGGGAGATCTCCAAGAGCTGCTTGACATAAAACAATTAAATTGGTACAATCATCTGAGTTCAAGCTCAGTTACAATTGTTAAACTCCAGATTCAGAATATAGATGCAGCACTGGATTTTAAAACCAGTAAGGGATATTTGAATAAAGTTAATTCCTAATCTCTTTGCTTCCCAATGGCCACAGACACTTTTATACTAGAACATATTTCTTTAGAAACAGTTTACTCCTCTATTTCTTTAAGTGCATGTCAAAATATTTGTAGTTCATCACTGATTCTTGCACCACAGCAGCACCCAAGAACCCTGTCACCAAAGAGGGCAGCTTTGAACAGCACTGGCTAGGACAGTTCATGTTCCCAAGAGCTCATGTGCAGAGAAAGCAAATCTCTTAACAGCATCTGCTGCACAAAAGAAACATGGTTTAAATTTAGGAAGCTTGGATTTTAAAAATCCGTTACACTTACTTGTTTGCAAATAGTGTTGGCTGATGAATGGCATCCATACAATGGATAAATGTTAATATGACATTATTTCTTCACATGTTTGACAAACTGTTAGACACTGATACTAAAAATGGAACCTTATTTATTTGGAGAACTGGACAGAGAACAGTTCTTTTAAGTTGTCTTTAAAGATTTTACAGCTTGATCTACATTTGCATTCACAATTAGGGCAGGGAGTGGATTGGAGGAAGAAATCTACCAAATATTTTTGACAAAACAGCTTGGTCAAAGTGCCTTTTTTCTTTAAAAAAGAGGGAGAAACAAATGAGGTTTTTGCTTTATATAGAATATATCAACCCAAATCTGTGATTCAAAAATATTTCCTTTCTTTTCTTCCAAGGCTTTGTAGCACCGAATTTCTCCTCACACATTTCCATGCTGGCCAACCAATTAATTACTATATTTTTGTATTTAAGATACTAAACAACAAATTAAATAGCCTGGACCTAATTAATGCAGAATTTAGGTAGCACACAGATGTTTACAACAGTATCTTCTAGACTGTGCCTTCTCTAAATTACAGATCTTACACCTTAAAGCCCTCCTTTGCCCATTGCAGAATGTTTCTGGTATAGCTCGTGTCTTTAGGAAAACTACCTGGAGACTAGCAGCATTTGCTGGGGCCAGTTTTGTTTTACCTACCTATAAATATTAGTTAACTTCATTCAAAGTTTTATATTTGTAGGAATACAAAGCAATAAATTGATTTTTAAATCCTGCTGGTACACGGCTCCCATGTGCCACATGATTTTGATTAAGGTGTCTGGGTTTTAAGAAAGGGATTCCTGAACAGAAAATAACCAAAAATTCATGGTTAGCTAAACCCTTTAAATTTAGTTGAATACAGTAAAAATAATTAAACATATCAACTGTCAGCAAAATATTAGAGACTCCCAG
>WEKY01053718.1:1846-104183 GCA_013390045.1 Picathartes gymnocephalus
CATAGCTGTAAGATAAAATTAGATGTTTAGCAAGAAATGATCCATTTAAAAATCTAGTATGATCAATTCTGTGACAGAAGGCTAAATATCAAAACTACTTTCTTATGAATATTCTTCTTCAGTAAAAACTGGATTATAAAATATCCCATGGTTGTACAATAAAATACCTATTGAACTTAGAATGTGAAGAGGGAGAAAAAAGGGAGACTTTGGGTAACGTATTTTTATCTTCAATTATATTTTCTTCTTACAAAAAGGACAAAAAGGACTTGCTGACAGTATCATTACATAATGCATAGTCAGAAGACAACATTCCATTGTATAAAATTATTTTATCAAAGAATCTTCTATCACAAAGCACAGTTCTGCAATGTAAAGCAACCAATTATCATTAATTTCTTGACTAGACAGTAAACACTGAAACCGCGATGGTCATACCCTTAGCATTCTACCTGATTCACAAGTTTAAAAAATCTGGGAAATTTTAATATTAAACTGCTTTTGAAAGTAAGTTTCTCTCTTTTAATGAGTTCTAATGATTGTTTCAAGTTTTACAGCATCAAAAAATGGTTAATTATGTCTTGGAGGGCTTTTAATACGAGGAAGCTAATGAATGAATCAAGATGAAAGGAAAAACAGGTAGTACATGCTTCCGATATTTTCTGTCATGTTTTAGATATTAAGTACAAAAACTCAATTTTCACAAGAAAGGTAAAGTAAAGCAAGTCCAACAGCACTTTTGAGTTCATGCTTCATTAAAAAAGCTATATAACTGGAAATAGCACATCCTTAAAGGTGCACATTTCCCTTCATTATGTGACATGGAACAAGTGATGCACTCTTGTGCATGAGACCACTGACCACACCCAAGAGACAATGTACCAAATAACACATTTTTCTCACTGTTTTACTTTCAATCAGCTCTTTTTTGCCCAGGTAATGGTGGAATTAGACCTGCATGGGCAAGGCAGTTTTGACGGAGGAAATTCATTTAGTTTGCCACTGATTAATATAAACTTTTAATTACAGAACCAAGTTTTGAGGAAAAAAGACCAAGAGTTAAACAAGTATTTCAGGGAGCACCTTCCCCCTCAGGTCCCATGTCAGTCCAGTGCTTCTCACCTCTCCTCCTACCCAGCTTCATCAGTTTTCACTGGACATTATGGTGAAATGCTCAGCCAAGCAGTGAACACTCAGCTGTAACAGAATGTGTCTCAAAGTGACAGAGATGTTAACCATGTTACATGCACAAATGGACAATCTACTGTATTTCATGACAAGGGAAAATGCTTCAAATCCTATCAGAGGATCACTGCAAAGCCACCATCATGTCTGCATTTCCCTAGGGAGCCTCTTCAGTGCTTCCCCATTCCTGTGTACTTCCACTGTTTAATCGTGGTAAGTGAAAAAAATGTGGCTCGTGGAAGAGTTCCAGTGTGCTCTGTCCAAAGCTTGGCAGAAATGTCTGCTCAGCTGCTCGTGCTCGCTCCACACAGGCAGCCACCATCACTGAAAAAAGGAGAGGTTGCAAAGGGATGAGTCCTCAGCATCTCAGTTTGCTTCTCTCTGCCCAGGACTCAGATATCAGATATCAGATTCTCCAGGGTGATGGACATTTCAGGGTTTTAATTTCAACTGAGAGAGTCAAGTGTGTCAAGAAAAACTTGTGTGGAAATAAAGGCCTTTCTAGTCTTTTTTCCTTCACTTCTTCCAAATTCTAGGAACTAGGGCCATTAAAGCTTCCTATTTCAAGTGACTGATGTTGTGAATCATGTCTTCTTTGGCAAAAAGGAGTATGAATTACAGCCTCTTCACCAGAAGAAGATCCCAAACATATTCTTCTGAGTGGCATCTATACATGAACTGAAAAAAAAGGATTTATTTTCAAAACCAGTCTAAAGCTGAAGATAAAAGCCACAACACCATAATAGAAGAAGACATAGTTTTAAGAATTTCAAAGTAATTTTTTTTAAGAAATGAAGTGTCTTAGAACTATTTAGAACATTACACTTTAAATACCAAAAGCTGCTAAACTTTAAACATACCTGATAATAAATACTCTTACAATGAAAATTTGTAGAATAAACTCACAGATTTACATGGAATAAAGATCATATGTAGTACAGAATAAAGTACTTGGGCAGGGAAAACAGTTCACTAAAAATACAGAGGCTGAGATATATAAAAATCTTCCTTCACAGGCATTGAAACACATATATCAAGTATTATAAGACTAGACATTATTATGCATTTGCCAAAGCAAGACACATTTACATGAAAATATTTTTGCTAAGAGATCAACTGCTTTAAATGTTGTAGCTTGACTTCAAAACTCAGGTCTCACAGAAACTCAGAATTATTTCTAGATGAAATATTGAATTCTCATTAAACCTGAGGTTGCTCTTTTACCTTGTGATGATCATTGTGATTTTAATTGCTGAGCTAAAAAGTTAAAAGCACGCATTTCATCCTGCTACTCTGAAAATACTTCTTTTTGTCACACACTCAAGCGATGTTATACATTATAAACAGTAACCAGTCCATCCTTTCCCTTTACAAGAATCAAAAAAACAATGAAATATGCAACTGTTATCAGAAAAATAACACATATTACCATATCACCTTCTCTAAATCTACAAATATTATCTAATTAATTATACAGAATGTGAAAGAAATAGCCAATACTCTTTTCTGACATAAAAGTATCATGAAAACTTTAATTTTATTTTTTCCAATTTTATTAAAATTGGCTTTAACTTATCAAACTGGTTCATCTTTCACTACTGTTTCTTACTCTTGTGTGTTCACTGTTTATAACACTGCATTTCTATTTCTCTTCCATAAATTGTTTTCATTTCATTTCCTCTCCTACTATAGAAAGTATGGCAATTACATAGTTATCTGCTAGGATTAATAAATGGGGCCAAAATGGCAGATACATACAGCAAAGTGACAAAATTATACTAGTGATTTCTTTAGAAAAGCAATTTTCCTTCTACTTTCTCTGAGGCACATTGTAATTCAATTGCTTTTTCACATTCTCCATAGTATTTGGAAATAAAGGTTTCAGAAGTTGTTTGCTTTCCTCTATAGCCTGGAAATGCTATGAAAATACCATAACACGTATTTTAGGTAACGTGACCAGACCTCCTCGCCCTTGAGATCAGAAGTTCACAAATCACATAAGCAACTACACAATATAAGAGATGAGATTTATTATAGATATGTTTCCAGATCCTATTTTCCACTTTCAGGAAAACAGCCTTTGAAAATAAAGTCGTTTGGGTTGAAGATAAAAACTCTTTTTGTAAGTCACACCAGAAAGCAGGAGAGGGTAATCACTTAATACTCAACTAAACAGCAGCCACAGAATAATGTTCTGGGGTCTGCTGCACTATCAACCAGCTCAAAAAGCACAAAAGAAAGGTTTTTATCTTACTGATTACACAAACTAGGGATTCATTCCCAGAAAAAAAGGACACAGTAACATAAGCAGGGTAACTAAAGTAATATGAGAACTTATCAAGCACACCAAGACTGATAAATTAGGAATTGAGTACATCTCTTTCATTGCCATGCTATGATTATCTATGATGCACTTGCCTCCAATTTAGATTGCAGAAAAGAAAAATCCAGCAGCCTGACTTTTAGAAAGAGAAAGGTGGATCTATTCAAGCAAGCAGTCACTAATTGCACAGTGAACCTGAGAACAATGATTCAATTGTGATAAATTAGAGGTTGGAAGCAAGAGAGGAATTAAGTTGTATGCATTTTGAATTTGCATGCACAGAGAAACTACAGCAGAGCCAGTCAAGAATACTAAACAAGAAATTAATTTCTGGAGCATGTGTAACAGAATTAAAAAATTTTTTAATCGATAGGTTCATGTTCATTTCAATATAACATCCACACTAAAAGAACTCTTCCCCCTCAATTTAGCCAAGTTATTTTACCAACTCCCTCTGTCAATGGCTCCTAATGAACTACAGTAAGAAATCATTTCATACTTGTTACTATAAATATAAAAGTGGCATTTAAGAAACAGCCCTGTTCAAGGATGATGGGGATAGCACTGAGGCACAGGATTCATGAAAACATTACTATGCTTCGACTAGAATAGATTCTGTTCCATTCCACAACGCACTCAGGTTGCTCCACAGACTTCTGAAGCTGAAAAGACATGAGCCTCTCCTTTCCCTTTTTTGGAACAGCACTGCTCCCCGATGTGTTTCAAGGAGACAAAACTGATTTGGTTTTTTCACTTTGTTTTTTAACTGCAGAACTGAACTCATGTTTGAAAGATAATATGCCTTATCGGCTAACATGCAGAGATTCAAGAGAATGGTACTCCCTGAACCATACCCTGATCTCATCAATATGTAAATACTGTAATTTCTAACGAATACAGTCGAGAAGGAAGACCCACACTATCTGCAGAAAATGTCTTTCCTAGTTTTCAAAGCAGGCTCAGATCTGTACTTTAAAAGGTTCTTTGAAAATCAGTGGGCCAGAGGGCAGAAATAGTCTCACGGAAAAATTATAAAAAGCTATCTCCCAGTTGCATGAGGTGCAGCTTTGGGCAGGACTGCAAGAGCTAAAAGTGCCCCTTGGTTATCTCTAACCAACAGCAATAAGGATAAGAGGCTACATAAACAGGTACATTCTTTTGTTCAGAGAACTGAGACAAGAGAAGGCCAGGAAGGGAAGCAATAAAAATCCAAGCATTAGAATTGCTAGGTGTGCCTAAGAAAGAAAGAGATCACTTGAACCTTTTGTCTAAACCAGCAGCTAAACCGTGTGAAAACTGAATTAAGCCCCAAAAAAACCTGTGAGCTAAGGTCACTTTGTGTATAACCTTCAAGTGCTAAAAAACTCATTTTCATACAGTTATGAAGAATATAAATAGATGTTCAGATTGTTACATGGACTATGAGTGATGACATTTTGGACATACCAGCTTAATTTGTAAACCAACTGTCCCAAAAAAGAGCTTTTCTGCAGGATTCTGTATAGCTAGATAAAGATAACACATTTTCAGATGTGTTGAACACTTGTTTCAGGAACGTTTAAAGTGTTCTAGGGAACATATTTTAAATGACATTCCTCTTCCTAATCTGGACATGGTGTAAGAAGTATATATCAATGCTGTCATTTGAACATTTACAGATTTCCACTAGCTTTCCTCTTGCAGCAGTTGTAACTCAAAATGCAATTATCTTACTAATCTGAAGGAAAGAACCAACTTCATTATTGCTTTAATATCTGAATAAGAGAAGAGTTTGTATTTGGATAGCTTATTACTAGACAACCCTTACTACTGTAGAAACAAGGAGAATGGAAAGTAGAAAAATATAATAAATTCAACTAGCTGAGACTGCCAGCATAAGGTCTATATTTGTTACTTTTCCCCTAAAAGTTTTAATATTAAAATGTCTCAAATGTGTTAATCAAACCAATGAGGTGTAAAATCTTCTCTTTTACAAAAAAAAAGAAAAGAAAACAAAACAAAACAAAAAACCAAACAAACAAAAACCCCAGAAACAAAATTAAACAAAAACCAAAAATAACCCAGTATATTAGATATTAGTTCTAATTTTGTAGGGGGCTTTATTCAGGCAGAAGCAATTTTAAGTTATGATACTTGTAGCATACTAGTTGGCACTACTAAAACTACTCAGTGGTATGAAAACTGATTTGCACACATGTCCAAAAGCTTTAATCCTAGAGAATCCAGCAAAGGTTAAGTACAAGCACTACATAAGCTTCATACCAACCATGCCCATGAAACGCATTTCCAATTAATTGGTGTTTTATTTTAATCTTCCCTCCCACAGAAACTCAGCAGCTGTTTCCCCAAGGAAGGCTCCATAATTGTGAGTTGTGAAGCTTCATTTGGGTGGTTTTCCCATTAATAGGAAAATAAAAACCCAATCAAAAGTTTGACCTGCCAGCATCCTATAAAATAATTTTAAGAAAACACTAATGGCAGAAGATAAAACATTGACATTTTCAGTTGGCCAAGGAGGGACAAAACAAATAAAAGGAAGCAAAACCCCCACACCAGTATGGCAAGAGCTGCCCATCTGATTAAACACATAAATATTCTTGGTAAAGCTTTAACAAGAGCTACTACACTTCACTTAAATAGACCTAACAATTCTTTACTTCAAAAGTTAACCTGTTACACAAGGAAAATCTAATCAACCAATGAAAAATGAAGATATAAATAATTTTAAAGTATACAAATTGTCTGGAGTTTTGCCATATAAATAATTAATGTTGCCTCCATGGGCACCTTTCAAGTCAAAGCTGGCAAACAGAACGCTTCAGAAAGAAATAAATTATATTTTTAAAGTGGTAACTGTAAGAACAATACTGATATAAATATTTCATAGACATTCTATTAGAGAATTTGTAAATGATACATTTCTACTGTATCAAAAGTGTCCTCAGGACATACTAATCTCATCTGCGAAAACTCTTTTTTTAATCATTTGATTCAGAAATGGAAAAAGTAAAGAAAACATGGACTCTGGTGAATTCCTATTTCTTGGATGTTATTCATGTCTGGAATTACAGACAGAAAGATGAGCTGGATAGCTGAGATGAAACCTTATTTCTGTTTGGTGGTTTCAATATTCTTTCTCTGTTAATTATATGCAGTTTCTGGACAAACGAGCTCAATCCTCCAGCATTTCACAACCCTCGGAGGGAGACCTGCACATCCAGCTGTTGCACAGCACCTACACACAGTTGGTGTCTGGATGAAATGCTGCTAAACACTGACAAGTAACACGTGCATGGATGTAGTAACACAGACTAGCAAAATACGAATAACATATTCAAACACTTTATTGAAGTAAGTAAGTGCTAGAATATTACAGAATTATTTAGTAGTAAGCCCTGCTGCTCTTAGAAACTGAAGATAGAGATTAGAATGAGTTTGTTTATAAAGAATGTTTACCTAAAATTAATATCTCTATGATAAGACCTGAAATACTGTTGAAGTAGGAAAAAGTTCAGGGTGAAATCTTGGCCTGCCATGTCATTTACATGAAAACACAGTTAAAACTTTCAAAGTAACTCAGCAGCAGTTCTGAGTACTTTCATGACACAGCAACTCATTGTAAAATTTTCTTTTTATTATGGCGTATTAGTAGCTGAGCCTGTTGAGCTGAAATTGTGCCAGGTTTATACTGAACGGTTTACATTCAACACCTGGGCTCCACAAAAACAACAATGCTGAACAGGCAGTTTCTTTCAGGCTATTTGCACAGACTAACATAAGAAGTTGATATGTAATAACCTAGTTCTTCATGACTCCAAGCTTCTCAGTCACACATACACATGAAATTCTCCTCTTGGATGGCATATCAATTCCATACACACACTACTGTTATTACACAATGCAGAAAAAATTTACAAAAGTCAGTCACTACCATATGATTGCTGAGAAAGTAAAAATACCTAATAAAACAATCAAAATAAATCTAATACTTCCTTTATTTGGCAGAATGGTAACTTATAAGGTTTTTTATGTTTAATAAACAAATGAAAAAATTCAGGAGACTCCTTTAAAGGAGAAGATACAGTAGCAGTCTATTTTTTTAAGTGTTATAATACTTCAAGGATGCTTTAATTAATATCTTTGATCACAATTTAAACAAAAGGGTTTTAAATTTGAGATGGTCTTTTTAAAGACAAGTTTTAAAAATTAAGCTTCAGGGCATTTTTAAATGCTGGAACATTCCCCCATTCACTTGAAAATAAAACCATGTTTGAGGGGGTTTTGGGTGGGGTTGGTTTGGGTTTTTTAGTTTTGTTTTTTTTAGGTTTTTTGTTTTGTTTTTATTTTTGTTTTTGTTTGTTTGTTTGTTTTATGGTTTTTTTGTTGGTTGGTTTTGTTTTAAATGTGTTTCATACCACAGTCATGGGCCATTTCATTGTTTTGTAGCATTTCCAGCAAATGTCTAGCTAAAATATGGCACCAAGCTTTTGAGTTTTAGGAGCCCAAGGTTTTCTGCAGTACAGTGTGTTTGGCAGAGAAGTTTGTTTTTCTAAACAGAGATGAGGGTTACAAGCTTCAAATATGCATTTATTTTTAGTATCACAAAGTAATACAAGGCACGTTTGAATTGCAACAAGAACACATTACAAAGTGACAAAATCAGTTTAAACAAATTGAAGTCAGCGGGAGCTATATATCTTACTTGTTTAATGACCAGTACCAGCAGCACAAGTTCACCCCTACAAAAATAAAAAAAATATTGAAACAAGCTCAGTAAGTGGATCTTGCCACTAAAAATACTTCCAGGAAAGTGGGCAACTGCAGAGAAGTACTAACACAACTCAGAGCTCCTTAGACATCATCTGAATTCCTCTACAGGAATGACTGCCAACCCAGCAGGGAAATGTAAACAAAAAATGGAGGAGACATGCTGAAGAACCAAAGAACTATCAAAATTTATCAACTTCATCAACTATAATCAAATTGGCAGAGAAACAAAGAGATGTGAAAAAGCAACCTAGTTTCTGGTAATAAGTATTAGAGCTTTAATTAATATGTCAGTTAGAATCTATAGTATAAATCAGTTCAAAACACAGCCATCATGCAGGTGCTAGCATTTTTCATTAGTTACATTTCTTGACAGTGTTAAGTTGCAAGTAAACTGACATGTTTATTTTCATTACTTTTACTTTTTTTTTTTCTACATTGCCAAGTGAAATCTTCATAGTTCTAGCTTCCTTCCTTGAAACCAAAATATCATTAGTAAGAAAATTCTCCTGAAACCATTTTATTTTCCTTTAAAAACTTCAGGGAAATAAATTACACTGTTAGGCTTTCAAAACACATTGATTCCTTCTACAAAGCACAGATTTGTTTGTTAGAATGTTTTATACCACATGTATCATTTTAAAAGAAACTAGCAAATTGCAGACATTCACAAAATAAAGTCTTCACTAAATGAGATCAAGATCTCTAAACACACTGATCCTTCTTTTGACTTTTATTCTGGCACACAGCTAGTTTTCCCAGTTCTCTTTTGTTCTTAAAAAGGAAAGATTCCAAAGGAATGGAGATGCAATAGATGTTAAGAGCAGCATTCTTCCCCCTACTCTAAGATTTGGAAAAACCCTTTGCTTTTAATTGAAAGAACACTCTAAGTTGAAGCCTGTTGCCTAAAAGTTCTTTAAATGCCAGCAAGACTTGTGGGACAGCAGCAGAGCCAGCAGCAAACACCCTTGGACAGAGGTGTCAGTTCAGCATCTTCCGTACTGGTACCTCCCCTCACTCCTGGTTTCAGCACAAACTGCAGCACCAAGACTTCAAGGGGAGATGAATGAATTGGTTCCATTACACACAACACTTGCTTATCCCTCTAAAAGCCCTGGAAAATGCAGCTTCTGAAAACTACACTAATTTAGACACACCGAGAACTGCAAAAATTTGAACATATATTAAGGTGTAGGACCCATGCTATCATTCATTTGACTTTGGCTACATATTTTAATGTCCAGATGAATCAATAATGCAGAGCCGCCCACGACAGCTTGTCGTAGCATTTTACTGAAGCTAAATCACACAATTAGGAACAAGCTGGAGTCATCTTTCAGAGGAAGAAACACCAGAGCCCACTCTGGCAGCTGTACAACTTTAATATCTTGATTTGTTTCCACAGAAATAGCCTTATCTTGCAGTTCAGAAACAGGGGTGGAGAGAAAACTTGGCTGCAAGCCTACTGATTGATTTAAGTTCTTGCAGTAAAAGTCTTGCAGTAAAAGAAGTAAGAGCAGATATTTTCCTTTCCCAGAGCAGAATACATTTTGATAAATACAACAAGCAGTTTGATTATTTAAGTGACAGCGAGGATAACACTAAATTTTAGTTGTGTAGCAGAGATAACTGAAATCAGGTTGCCCAGAACAACAAGAGGGCACCAAAAAAACAGATAATTTATTTGGATAGGTTTTTTAAAATTAAACCGAATATTTTTAAATTGCTTTAAAGAATATACCTAGCCTGAAGGCTGCAGGGATATACTTTGGCTGAGGTCTTCTCAAGATTTTTCTGCATAAAGTGTTATTTAGTAGGATAGATGTACAATATAGGAACCTCCACTTGTTCTAGTTATACTAGGGTCACTCACACTGAGAATTTTTCCAATTTTTCTTGAGGAAAACATTCTGCTTTACTACAATTGTTTGTGCCCTTACTGAGTAATTATGATGCTTATGTGTCTCTAAGCACCAGGAAAAGTAATAGGAAAAACATACAAGAAGTTTGTAGTCCAAGTGACAAAGGTCTCTTAGTGCAAGGTTTGGTCTCCTGCTTCCCCTGGAACAAACTGTTCCTTGTGTTGTGAATGTTCTGCCTTCTAACACACCCACTGAACTGCTGCATGTGAATGGGAAGTACTGCTTCCTGTGTAAATTAAAGACCTCCAGACAGCTCCTAACACAAAGCTGCCTCCCATAATCCTCACTGACAACTCCTCATTGGGAGATCTCAACAAGGTCCAAATCTCTGCCACAGGAATTTCAGCTCCAGTGGGCCTCCACTGGATGTGTAAAGGTAGATTTTATCCAGAATGAAGTCTGTGAAAAATACTGTCAGGCCCCAGAAGCTGAGGAGCATCAAAGAATGAGTAACATGGTAAGATACAAGTGATTTATTATATTAAGGATATTTGCATTTCCTGGCCACTCACGAGGACCGTAGGAAGCAGTTGCCTCAAACTCATCAGGATTTCTCAAAGTTGCACATTTGACTCCCAGGATATTCAGAGCCTCCTGTAAGATCTGCTGACTCAAACGAAACAGTTTGCCCCACAGATGGGGATGGCCATCTTGTGTGCAGCAGCATACACACATTAACCCTCAGCATATTCCTGCCTTTTAAATGTAGTAGAAAAAATCCTGCTCTGATGCAGTTATCTAGAAAAGTTGTAACACAGCTTGTCCTTTTTTTTTTTGCAGCTTCCCTCCAAGCACACGGCACAATTAAGTTTTCTTCACTCAGTACAGCCATCACCATAACTCAGCCCTGATGTGGGGCCAGGTACAGCACAGGGCTTGTGACCATGTCATGTTTACTGTACCAACAGCGGCTTCACCTTCCCTTCCAGCTTCCACCCATGTTATGTTGCTCATAAAAATATTTCACTTCCACATTTATCTCCAGCATGCTGGGGTCATTAAACCCATTTCTACCCTTTATATCCATGTGGCTCTACACTAAAGAGGGGGACGGTTTGGGTTTGTTTGGGGTAAGGCCCCCACCAGCATTACTCTAACTGTCTCAGGTACACTGAAACTTGACCAATTCACACTAATTTTAGCACAGATATACAATATTGGCTGTGTCATGCTATTTTCTTTTTAAGTATATTATTTTTTTCAAATGAAGTGATTATAGCAGCTCCTCTTTGCCAAGCAGTTTACACAACATCAACACACATCATTAGAATACTCAGATTTTTATTTTTGCTTTTAGGGAACTCAAGTATGTACATATTAACAGCTTTACATAAAACAAAACTGATTAGCTTTTGTTATTTCTCCTTTTCATATCTATGCAAACCACTAGACAAAAAGGGGCCTGGCATTCATATGACAAATAACAGAAGACTGTAAATATGTTTAATATTCTTTGTAATATAGCTCAGTTCCTATAACATCATTTAGATTGCCCTATGGAGTTTCTGTTCTCTGTACTTTATAACATTTAATCTCTCTCCTGTGAAATCTTGAAGAACAACCTATTCCATAAGTCAACCCAACAGAAAGTTATTGACAATGATTTCATGAAGAGCTCCGTCCCAAAGAGCATTGGTAGGTAATTTACAAATCTAATGTACATGTAGTCATCAGAGGGATTTCAATGCTCACATTCCTACAATGTAGTACAGTGATACAGCCCACCTGAAGTTGAACAAGAGATCTTTTATTATATTTTTCATCAATACAAAGCACAACAGTTTGCATCTAAGCTTAAGATTCAAAAAATAACCTTAAAATAACAACTACTCACTTTTTTCACATTCTACACAAGACTTTGGTAAATAGGTTTTTCTTTATTAATAGGTTGAGGGCTGTTGATTTTAACGATAAGTTCAAAAACATTAAACATAGACAATATTCATTTTAAAAATACAGGATTTTGTTTTCTTAAAGCCTATAAGCATATAAAAATTTTGCACTTGGTTTATCTAGATATCATACGATGAAGAAAAACTACAGCAATTTAAGACACAAGAAGCTGTACCTCAAAGAGAGATTATTACTGTAGTCCAAATATTTTAAAGCTAGTTTCCAGATGTAACTGACTTTTTAAATTTAACTAGAAGTACAGCTCAAATGAGAAGTCCTGCTACAAAAGCATGGGTGGAAGCATCTATAAATACTCAAGACTTGTACATGTTAAAAAGTATCTATGCTTCTCTATTGCAATAGTTTAGAAATTAAGTAATAAGCTTGCATATTTGTTGTAATTTTGTCATATTATGGAGATTGTATCACTAACTTTCTTCTTACAGCTGGTGTAAGAGCATACCTTTGCAGCTGGAAATGAAAATAATAGCTCCTGCTAAAAACCTAGGACCCAATTAAAAGCTAACTTTCTCGTACTTGGGTGTTGACATGAAACTACGAATTAATGGCAGAGTTATCAAGGAGCACATATGAACACACTGACACCTGCAAACATTGCCTGGTATTTACACAGGACCCAATCAAGTTATTTTTAACTAGAGAAGTAAATGTAATATTTAGATTCTTTTAAAATACCCAGCACTGCCCTCCCCCATTTTGTTCCAAAGCCGGATGAACACACTTCATTTAGCAAGCAATAATGCATAACTGTGGTATTCTATCAGTAGGGGCAGCCTCTGACTACACTCACATTGTGCAAACCTACTCGATCAGCACATCAGTGCAGAGGTACCATGAGACATCCCAGTTAAATCAGCCCAGAGAAATACCTGAGCTGAGTAACCCAGCAGAGCATCACACCAGCCCCACTCCGCAGCTCGATTGCTCTGAGCAGCACAGCCCTAAAACATGCACATAAACCCACAGGTCCACCACAGGTCTCAGAGTGCTCAGCTCCTTGGCACTACTGCAACATCAACATCTAACAATGCAGCCTCGGGTTCAGCATTTCTCACTGTAGCAGCAGTACAACACACCTACAGAAAGTGTTACTTCACCTAGAAATATTTCATTGCATTTACTTCACTGCCACTGCAGACTTACAGAATGAAGAATTTCAAAATTAGAAGTTAATGCAAATATTCGACATTTAGCTTACTTGAAAATTCTAGTAGCACTGTAGGCTACTATATACTAGCACAAATTTAAGGAGATTAGTGACCAGTTTTGATCAAATTTTTCAAGAGTATTTAAATCCTATTTAAGCACATAAATGTGAACAATTTCTAAAATAAACAAGGAATGTCAGCAGCTGCGTATCAAGTTTTCTGATAATCCAGACTCTGTACTGAGATTTCTCATCAGTCTTTACAAAGAAAAGAATCCTTCATGTATAATGGCAGGAGAAAAAAGTAAGCAAAAAATGTTTTGTTTCAACCCATTTGGCATAGCAGACACATGGGTGAAAATTTTTTGACATCATGACCAGACCATTCAGTTAGAATGGGTCCATGAATTAGGACATTACCTAAATAGTTAAAATCAAAACCTGCTGATTGTGAAAAGCTTGTTTTCTCCAAGTCATTCTATAAATGACAAATTGCCATTTGGAAGTTTCCCCAATGAAGTCCTTACCAATTCCAACACTATTTTCACACAACATGTTGAAGATCCTTCCCCAACCAGATTCATTTTATTATTTTAGCTTCCTATTACTCAACTTCTCCTCCATCTGTGTTGCCATCACTAAAACACTTTTATTACTTGAAAAAATATTCATCACTCCCCTTGGTTATGCCTTCATGTACCTGCAGTTATTTCCACTCCCACTGCACAAAGCACAGATAATTAGTTTAATTTATCTTCATGACTGTTTCTAAGATTTAGTAGCTTTTCTTCCTGTTCTCTGAATTAGTTTGAAATTGATGTCTGAGAAATCAAACATCTGCTTAAGAATGTTGTAAGTACTGTCCTGAATTCAAAACTTTAAAATATTTCATGTACTATATAGAAAAATATTATTCCGAAATGTAAGTGACAAGTTATTACCAGGATTTCAATGGACACTCCATTCACACAGGTGAATGAAATGTGCAGGCAAAGAGAATATGCAGTTTGTAAGTAAAAGTAGTTGACAATAGGGATTTTCTGCTAATTTAAGCCTCTTTTTTATATATTTAAATATATTTTTTTTTAATATACATACACATATACACATAAGCACACGTAAAGTGCACTGCTGCAAACAAGTTGAAAGAAAGATTCACTATTGAAGAAAGATTTATTTGAATTGAAAAACCTTGAAGAGAACCCTTGGATATTTCAATTAAGTTTCTACCTTAAAAGCAGAGAAGAAAGATGGAAGAGGGAACCTGGAAACTAGAATAGAGGGAAGATTTTCTAGGATCTATGAGGGGGTTTTTTTGGTTGCAGTGTAAGCTGTCTTGGGCTGTGGAATGCTCTCTGCCAAGAAAAAACATCCTTAGAGAGAGAAAAGCATACAGAGCGTAAGTGGTATGATTGAAAAAAATCCCTTCTGATATTATCATAAGCCATATTTCTTTAGCTGAAGATGTCAACATACCTTTGTAACATCTCATAATGGATCTATCCTGCCAGTCTAATTTGCTACTGCTTCTCTTTTCTTATGCTGTCAGGGAAAAAAAATCAACTGCTTACTTTTTTTAAAAAAAATGAAAATATATTACACACATCATGGTTCAGGTGTTAAAAACACTGCTGACCTGTAGCAGAGCAAATGGAATGAAATAACTGATTTTCTGTCCTGCAGTGGTACAGGTAAAGAGTACAGAGGGCCTAAGCAACTGCAACAGTTTCAGAATGATTTAAATAAAATCTGGATTTTATACTGAGAAATCTTTAGAAGCAAAATACATTTTTCACAGTAGGTAAGAGATTCCAGAAACATAAGTACTACCTTGAGTAATTATTGTTAATTAACTAGCAATGAGGCACTATTTCCAAATGTGACATTTAAAGCACATAATGTGATTGTGAATATTCACAAAGATAATTAAGTTCATCTGCTTCAAGTCCTTGATTTCAGCACATCTGAAAACATCTCTTAAACTATCATTAGACCTGTAATCAAGTATTTTGTTGCTAAGGAAAATTGCATACCTTTGCTTACCTGCTAATATTGGGATATGTGTTCAAATGCCAGTACGTGGCTTTTGATAAGAAACTCTCCTTCAGACAAATGATGAGAAAAAAAACACTAATTCTGATTGTTTTCTCAGAAGGGACCATTAAAAATTAATTCCTCACACCATCAGATGGAAACAAAACCACTCATGTTAGGTTGCATACTTTCTTCCATCTTGTTTATGGCTAGGTCCATTTCACTATAAAAAGAAAAATGTAACCAAATTCAGGGATGAAATACAATGTATAACGTAAAAACATGAAAATCAGAAAATGCACTGACCTCATTCTGTTGGGAAAAAAGTTTTAACCATTACTATCTTCAGAGGCAAAAGGAGCCTTTGATCATCAACTCTGATCTTGGTCTTGATCAAGACCTGCTTGGAGAAATAAATTCTGAAAATTGGAAAAAAATGACCCCAAGAAGAGAATGTCAGAACAAGGATGACTTGGTGTTTCATCCTTTGTTCTTTTAGGAGTAAAGACAGCTTCTTTCCACTAGAAAAGAGATTAACGAATAATGTGCTCCAAGATAGACAAGAAATATTTAGACAGTGTTCTAAAGTACAACACATTAAATTTACTCTATCGCTCTGCAATTATTTGACATAGAGGATTTTTAATCAGTCAAAATAAGAGCGTGAATAATTATGTATTCTAAGGATGTCCTACTGGTCTGTATCTCTCAGCCCAGTTTGAATAGCAGTTTTATTCTATATCAGAAAACTCTTTCCTGATCAAATTTTTATCAAGGATTATGTTTGAAGAGAAAAATAAGGCAAAATCTTTCTAAAAACAGAAAAATGAAATGTTCTTAAGGTGCACAGTGCCAAGAAACTCTTGACCTTGTCTAAAAGCCAGTTCCTGCTGCTGCCTGGCTGCATTAATTGTAGATTTACTGTTCTGCTTCAAAGCCCGTCACAAGCACTGGCAACGCCAACTGCCAGGAGAACAGAGGGGGTGAGGCACTCTGTGCCACAGGTCGTTAACCCCAGCCTGCACCCTGCCCATACCAGCAGCCAGCTGGGCTTCACTCAGGTCACCGTCATCCTCCAGGAAAGTGCTGGTCCATTCCTCAGCACTGAAAGGAGAACACCTGACCCCAAACACAGCATACATCTCATACAACCAATTTGGGAAGAACCTCCTCAAGAGATTGACATGTTACCCACCTTCCCCAACACCCGTTTCCTTAAGCTATAAATAGACTGAGAAAACAAGAAGAAAAAAAAATGTTCTGCAGTCTCTGGAGATGAACAGTGAGAATTAAGATCATGTTGCTGCAGTCCTACTAAAGACACGAGTTCAGATAAAAGTGATCTTCAACCAAACTAACCAGTAAAACCATAACTGCAGTTCTTTTCCAAGTGCTCCAAGCATGTTTCAGATAAAATCAACCTACTCAGGCTTATCCAAAAAAAGAAATATGGAAGAGTAAAACTTACTATAGATCTTCCTTTCCCTTTCCTTATTCTGTGCAAGAACACCAAAATACTGTTGAAACACTTTCTTACATTCATTTAGTAGCCACCTTTGGCAAGTTTCATGAGGAATTATTCTGTTCCCACATAAGGTGGTCAGCAAAATAAAATAGGCTGTGGGAGGCTACTCTACACTTAATACTACTACACTAACATTACTACCAGCAAGCATAACAGGTTAGTCCTAGGGCAAGACAGGTTGCCAAAACATCATTAATTGAAGGCCAACTGCTACGGTGCACATCCTCAAAGCTACTGGACATTTTACATCCCCCAGAGCAGTGGGTTATTCTCTTTATAACCATACAACCAAGGAATAGAAGGAATAAATAAAAAGTAAAACTATGCCATTAGTATCTTCTCCTATTTTATTTGTAAGTATGACAAGATAATGTCTTCAGACATTTTAGGGGAATAAATATGTATGCTTCTGGTACTCATCACTGAATTTACAGCAAATTAAGAGGAAAGCAACAGTTTAAAACATGTTTTTCCATTGAATTCATCTGCTCTACAGAGCACGTATGATGGTATTAGACCATGCATACCATAACACAGGTTATTGTGTGCTGTTTTCTCAAACCATTCTAAAATCCAAATTAAGCATCCTCTGAATTATTGCAGAGATTTGTACTAAAGAAGCCTACAAATTAACACCCGATGTATTAGGTGGTCCAAATGAAACATCAGAAATTCTCAGCCAAAACATCAAATAACAGTGTCAGGAACAGCTGAGCAAAGTCAGACCAAACAGCAAGATTCACAGCAACAAAGACTTCATTTGATGCTTTAGTCATCTGTACCAATCAATCTTTTTTAGCTAATTCCCACTATTTACAAGAGAGGTGGGCTTACCAAATGCTGAGTAACATGGCAAGCTGACAAGGGAAAAAAAAGGGAGAAAAGAGGAAAACAAAAAGAGAACCACTATTTTTTACTGTGAAGACAGGCAACCTTTACATTATAAGCAATGCTCACAAAAGAAGCAGTTTGTAAATAAGTGTATAGATCCAGTAAAGGGTATTTAAAACCATCAGTTATCAAGGACTCTATCCTTCTCAAGAGCAAAGTGTTTCTGCCATGCCATCAATCATCATCTTTTAACACAGTGTGTTCTTTATTGTGCAGAAAGATTCTGGGACAGCTACACCTGAAGCTAATCACAAGTTTTCCATAAACCATTGACTCTAATGAATATGCTCATACAGATCACATTCTCAGCCAGCTAAAAGCTATGAGTGTGACTAGGTTTTTCTGCAGCTACAAAATAGCAATTACACATTCATGCTGGACAGAGAGTGCAAGAAGAGTAACTTCCCACACACACCAAAACAAAGTGAAGAATTCCCATCTAGTTTGCAGCTAACCTTTAAGTGTTTTGTGACTAATCATTGCACTATGGCTAACCCTGTGGATGTTCCTCAAATGGCAAGTTCCTGGAAAACAAAGAAGTGAAAAGAAGTTACAATATACTTATAAATCAGCCAGTGATTCAAGCTATCGTTTGTTCTAGAATATGAAAAATCAAAATTATTTTAGCATAATACAAAGCTAAGTATAGCAAAGATACTTAAATCCCCACCCCTGCTGTACACTATATAGCCACAAAAAATTACTTCAGATACATTACCCACTTCACACACAGCAGTAGGCATATTTGGGATGACATGGTTCAAGCAGAGCAGTTTGACACACACATTCAAGTAATTCAAGAGAAACACACATTTAATGACAGGTAGCTATTAAGAATTACTTTTAAACCACTAAATTTCCTACTGCTGCCCCTATGTGGTAGAAGAACATGGCATAAATTTGGCAGCTTTTCATCAACTTCAGAATGCAGTGTAGTGCGTGTAGGACTGTGTTAAGAATAACACGTGTGCTTTCAACACCTAAAAGCACAAACCCAGTAGTGGTTACTAGCAGACAGTATTCGTGCCCAGAAAACACTTCAGCAATCAAGATCCTACCAGCAGGCAAAGGAGAAGAACTTCAAATGTATTGCAACTCTCCAGGAGATAATTAGCTAAATTGCTACAGCCATTTATTAAATAATCTGGTATCCCCTTCATCTCTATGAATCATATTCATTAACATCAATCACTTCTTCAAGTCACAAACATTTATGCTCTATTAAAAGTGGGGGTTCCTCGTAAGTGCTAGACACCTCAGTTTCAGACTTAGAGCACTTTGGAGGCAAATTGCCATAAGTATCCTCAACTCCTACAGGTAAGCAAGGACTGGCTGCTTTCACAAGCATATCCCACAGACACTTGCATCCCAGATTTGGAACATCCACTACTGGCCTAAGAAGTACTGTTCTATTCTGAACACAAGTACAGTCTTAGCAACTGCACTCCTACCTTCTGAAACATTGTATGTCTACTTCTGCTGACCTGTCACTTATTTCTGAAGACAAGAGGGGAAAAAACTGCCATAGACAAACTCCTTTTAATTGTTTGGGTTATTTTCTTAAGCTTCAGTTAAACAGCAGCAATCAAAATTCAAACCATAGCTGTTTGTACTGTACTGTACCTCAATACTATCGTATTTTTTTAATATAAAACAGCCAAACAGCTAAGGTTACTCGTGTACTTCACAGCTTTATATTGATCTATGTACACGTATTAAATCAGATACCATCAGACACCATCTTCTTCATACAGTCAATAAAACAAGTACAAACAAAACAAACAAAAAGGAGCAGTTAAACCTGTCTCATTCTTGCACATGATCTACTGGGAGGACCTGGCACAGCAGGGACAACAGCTGCAGACAATTCTGGTGACCCAGCCATCAGATGAGTGATGGCTGTTCATCAGCACAACAGAGCTGGACACTGCCAACCATGCACCCACTAACAGCGTAGTTGTGCAATGGCCCAGAGTAACACAGCACTGCAGCAGCTCTAAAAATAGTGGTAGGGATTTGCACTTAGGGGCTAATTTCTATTTGGAAGAAATTACCTAATGCAAATTACAGGCAAATTCTGTCCATCCTCGATGTTAACCAGGTGATTTTCTTATTTTAAGAAGTAGTTTTTGCAGTCTTACTGTCCACTCTGAATTGAAGTAATATCTGTGAAAATATTTTTGAAGTAATATCTGTGTAAACACAGTGATTTAGAACAGCTATCTGAAAACCTGAGCTTTAATGTATCTTGCAGTTATCAGTCAGTCTGGGCTAGTTACATTTTCTTTATAACTTTATTCTTTCAACTAAAAAATAAACCATTTATTATTCCCAAGGCTACTGAGAATGTTAATAAGTGGGGGGGAAAAATCAAAATACAAAAAAAAAAAAAGAGAAAAACCCAATAAATCAAAACAGAACATTAACGATCCTCTTCTCTGGAAAATACAGATGCAATCCTAAACCTACTGATGTCAGTGGCATAATCCAGTATTAAACATGAGAACTGGTTATATAATTATGGAAATAAACTATTAATTATGTCAAGCAGCTATGTGTTTTGCTAGCATTGAGGACATTTTAACTAGCACCATTTCAGTACCAGCAAGCAGAGTAAGACTGAACTACCTAATTAATTTTAAGTTCTTCTGCACTGTTAACATAGTTCTAGCTTTAACATGTTTATATGACTATGTCAGCTCTAAACACCTGCACCCCTAACTCCCACCCTTTCCTTAAAAATCCAGCTGTGTCCTTCCTTTAGTCAATAAAAACACAAAATTCCATGCACTACTCACAATGTTCAGAATGAGAAAAGTTATTTTAAAGAGGAAATTATGATTTGGAAAGAGGCAAGGAGACTAGAGAAAAGGACAGATTCCTAATTCCGACTTCAGGAAGCAAGGTGTTACATAGCTGGCACATACACAACACACAAGCACATGCAGTCTTCACTATCGTGCCCAGTATTCTTAATCCATTAACCAACCAAAACATCTGAGAAACACAGAAGTTTTTACAATATTTGCAGGTATGTCCTAGAAGAAAAACAGGAGTTTTATTAAAAAGAATATAAAATAAAGCCTCCACAAGCAGAGTGAAGGTAAAGATCAGCCACAGCAATCTAACCAGCCTGTCACCCAGCATGCACGAGCTGGAAGACAAACTCAACACAATTCCACACCAGCCACAAAATGCTTTTTCTTTAAAGAGAGATGAATACTGCAATGAAACATGATATGTATGATAAAGGACAGTAAGTCATTAGTTCCACAGTAATGAAGCAACTTCTCTGAAGAACAAGGGGTTTTCTAATGTTTCTTTCTCCTATAATTTAAAGGGAATTTATAACTAACAGTTGCCTTTATAGAAAAAAATATATAGCAAAGGCATCAATTAAGTTCTTTCTACGAGGCTTCATCCAAAGATCAATGTCAGCAATCCTTGGTAGAGTCACTGGTATCATGACCTTAAAGATGCACCTGTATGACGCATGCTAAAAATAAAATCTGCTTTTAAGAAAAGCAAGGACATGAACATACTGAAAAGAATAGGAACTTCAGGAAAACTCTTTCTAGCCCTGATGCCAAATAAATCCTACACAAGTAATCTCTCTATAGAACCTGAAAAAGTAGACCAAAATTCCTCAAAAAGTTGTTTCCTTGACAACATTGACAAACCAAGAAGGGTAAGGAATCAAAGTCATAAGATGCCTTGTGGCTTTGTTAGCAGATTTTTTAAAATATATAGCAGTATGCAAGATGCAGCTATAAAGCCAGATTTCTAGAAAAGAAGCAAAGTTAGATTGGTGTTATTTATATTTTCAAACAGCAAAAATATTCAGAATTTCCTAGCTGTTACAAAAAAATTGAGATATTCCCACAATGTATTACAGTCACTTAAGAATTTAAAACTACTCTAGCTCTTTTTTTCCCCAAGTATCAAAATCTTGACTTTTTCACCAGCAATCTTACTGACACACCCAGAATGGGGCTAATCCCATCACACATCTCTCCCATCGCAGCTGACATTCTGCCATTAAACTGCACAGCAGCTGCCCACACAGATCCTGTGTATAATTGGAGAGCTTAACTTATGACATTACCAGTTAAGCTTCGTTAGAGGCACTGCTCCACTGACATCTCTAGCCCTCTCTTCCCTAGCAGAATGGCTGTGCTGGTTGCTTTATCCTCTGTTACTTCAGAGACACAGCAAACAACTGGAAGAGTTCCCAGTAGAAAGGAAGTGCAGAGCTCATCCATTCGGGACAGATGGGTTGCTAAGAAAAAAGTCAGATAAACACTTTAAATTCTTCATACTTCTGCAAGTAATGATAAAAGTAACAAAAACTCTTTTTAGGTAACATGAGAGAACAGAATCCTTTCTTCCACAACACTGTTAAGGATATTTAGAAGTCATTCTCCATGCTTTTAGATTTCCACAGAAAAAAGGTTTGTGAAATAACACTGTCATGATAACCATGTTATCCTGTGCATCTCACCTGTGGCCACTTTGCACCTGTTGATCAGTGTCAACCAAATTTCACAGAAGGCCTCAGTGTTTTTCCCTCAAGGTTTAATCATGCTAAGCAGCTGAATAAAAGTGAAGGACTGCAGAAGCTCCAGAGAAAGAAACTGAAGAGGATTTGTAGTGAGACTCAATATACAGACAGGCTTCAGTAGCTTCCCTGGTCTTGGAAGAACTTTTATTTCCAAAATTTTTCTTTAAATAATTCCCAATTTACTTTTGCGGGGGCAAGGGGGAACACAGGCATATTAGCTACACTGTGAAATATCCATCCCACTCTTCTCCCCCACAGCCACATCTTCTAACACAACCATAAAGCAGTCAAAAATGTTTCACAAGAACATTCAGGGTATCAGTCCTGCATTCTTTAAGGAGATCCTAAGCCAGGAGTCATTTCCAAGTGGAAAAAAACTCATGACATCATAAAGCTAAAACCCTAACTCAGAAGCTGAGAAACTGCCTTTTTGCCCTCCCCCTTTTTCTTAAATGTCAGTCTTCACACAACTGTTAAGATAAATTCTAATTCAAAGCAGTACTGAATTTAGTTCTTGTTAGTGCAGAAGGAAAGAAACAATGGCTTATCAAGCCCTTCAGAGATGAGCATGGTGCTATTTATACTCAAAGAAACATACTCCTTTGAAAAATCCTTTGAGGCCTAAGAGTGTGTCAAACGCTCAGAACATAATAAAAACTATACAAGTCATCTCCAGCTGTGGATTCTGAAAACTGAACAAAGGCATTACAAGGATTTCTGTTTCCTTGACAACAGCATCACTGGAAACAAGAAAATAATTAAAAAAATAAATCTCTCTAACAGCGATCTCTAAACATTATCAAGGTACTAAAATACGAAATGTGAAACAACTCTTACCCATACAAACCTTTGGGATGAAGAGATCAAAATTCACCACTTTCATGAACTGTTCTTTGCTGATACGTGTCACCAGCTTTTACAGAACAATTGTGAGAGCTATCTATTACATACATCCTGACCTGGATTATCATCTACCCATGGCACAGCCAGAAGCTTTCACTGATGGTCAAGTATATTCCTTCCTCCATTATGTTCCTTTTCTTACAAAAATAAACATTATGGAGGATACTTCTCATTGAAGTGTACGAAATAATTTTGTTAGAAGAAGATCACAGTATACAAAAAGGCTGGTATTACTATGCATGTACTTATCATATAAGTGTACTTTCACCTTAATAATCAGCAGTGTTAAAGTCACTAGAAAAACATGCACAGCTCTAGACAAGAGAAGAAGTCCAGAACCTTCATAAAGAAAAGTCTGTTTCAGTATTCAGAACAGCCTATTTAGTAGCCTCTTCAACAAGAAAACAATGGTTTTTTCTCCCACATCTAGGTAAGCAGCAGACAATATCCAGAATATGAGCATTTCCTTGCCACTTCCAAGATAATGGGGAGAACTGCTTGTTATTTTTAATATACATTATTTAAAATGTATCAACAGAGATCTTCAAAACATTTCAAATAAAGCACATATGTATCAAATAGAATGACTTCCCAATTTGTCATTTTATCATCACCTACAGTTAAAGGATGTTGCCATGATCAGATTTTAAAAATCAATTTAGGAGTTGTCCTACTTGAGGTACTAGCAGCATGATAGCTAATTCTGCTTAGTGAACAGTTTGAATCCAGCCTAGCTGTGACAGGGCTACAGTCATCTGACAGCTATGCCTGAGCGTACAGGGAATATGCTGGCAACTTAAATTTATTCCTTAATAAATAGATACACTTCTGACAGAACAACAAGAAACACTGCCTATTCCTAGTGAATTGTGTACAAAATGGTTGAAAACAGAAATATTAGATTTTGTTACTCTGAGGCAGGGTAATGGCCAATATCTAGGAAATTTGTGTTGCCACTGTCTGTGCTATGTACAGTTTATAGATTGAGGCTATCATCTTCTATCATTCAGTCCAATACAATAGGATGAAGAATAACAAAATTCCTGGAATATACTGCTATCTTTCTCCTAACAGACACAAAACCACAAAATAATAAAATGCTTTCAAAGTATGATTGAAAATTGTATTTCTTGTGGCATTTGACACACTCCAGGAACCAAAATCCGTACATTAAATTTAATGAGTAACATACCACTCTAAATCTAATGATCACAAAAGAGTCTCAGAAGACTGGAGATGTATCTGGAAGAAATCTCTTGAGGTGCCAAGTTACAAAGATGAACTACTTTGGAGCTCAGAAATCCCAACTTGAAAATAAGCACAGACCAGAAGAGGATTTAAAGGCACCACAAACCTTTGACTTGTTCTTCTTTACACATCTACTTAGAGACTGACCACTGGCCTAGACACAGCCCTGCTCTGAACCAGCATGGTTGTTATGTTCTTAATCATGGGAAGTCAGCAATGCCCCTGTTCAAGAGGCTGGTATTATTAAACTCATTTTTTAAATTTTCACTTTACTTGTATAGATAGAACTGTGACTAAATGACCATTCAACTAGGTAAGTAGGAAACAAAATATATAGGAAAAACTTGCAACAATGTATTAGAACACAAAGTGCTATTAATATACATTTTGCATACTCAAGAATTGCAGCATTTTCTCTCCTTGATCTCGTTTAACAATGGACAGTGAAAGTGCTGAAAATTAAGAAATCCTCTGCAACAAACAGAACACCTGCTGTGATGCTCTAAATAAAATATGAGAAACACAAAATTAACAGCTAACAGATGATTATATAAAGATGTTAATTTTTAGACAAACTAGAAAATACAGCATAAAGGCATGGGATGCTGAAGTTACGAACAACTCTTAAAAAGCTAAGTCCAGCAGCAGTTAACAGTGAAAATGTTAACAACTGTGTGGCTCTGTGTAATGACAAGATCTTCCAAATAAAAGACACTGACAATGTGAATGCAGCATTGTGGTTTCTGCATTTGATAAATGTCTTTCAAGACACAACTTTTCAATGTTCTCTGCTACCAAAGGCAAAAAGCTGTATTCAACCTATGATTCTGGACTCTGTATTTAGGGTTCTAAACTAGAAATACCCAAACAAGGTCTGATGTTCAGCAAGCATTGAATATCCACACTACGGGAACCTTTAATAGCAGTGATGAGCCTCAAAATTTATGCAAAAACACCACTAGATGAGATATTAAAATCATGAACACTATTTTGGTGTTTAAGTAGGAAAACCCAAAAATGGCAGTAGATGCCTAAAATTCATTTACATCAGTTATTCAAACAGAAGGTAGAGAAGTGTTACTCAAAGAAAACAAATTTAATCAGTTCAAACATTTCATAGTCCTTAAAATACATACCTAAGCTAAAAACATAGCCATTCACAACACAATTAGAGTGTAACTGTGAAGAGCAGCACTGCCACAGTAAGAGCTCTCCATTCCCTACAAAATTAAAATTTAGCATTATATATTCTTCTATTAATGCTCCAGATTTGAAGAACTGTGGGTAATTTGCAATGCCTACCACTTCCCAAATGAAGTCCTATCTTATTTTCAGGTCTCTCAGAAAACTCAGGGGTTTTCTTATACATGCAGCAACACATGCACCAAGTTGATCTTTCAACATAGAGGGAAATACTAAAGTTCTTGAGTCTTCAGAGGCAGTTTAGTTCCCATCCCTTTCTAACACACTGAGGTGCCCCATCTGCTGGTAGGAGTGTTACTCTAGAGAATTCTGCCCCTGAGCTGAAAACGGATCCTTTTTTCAATTTTATTACTTGATAACTGTTTGACATGTTTTAAATTCAGCAATACCAAAAAAAAATCAGGTCAAATACTTTTAAAGAAAACAATAAAATGCTCTAACACCATTCATTCATTCCTAACTATGCAAGATATTTTTACAAAATGTTTCCAATGATCGTCTGACTCTAGGCTATTCTTCAGTCAATAGAAACTGAAAACATCAACTCATTTATTGTAAATATTTTAGTATGACTTACACTTATTCATAAAGATGTTAACGTGCACTTTTCAACACGAGAGAACATAAATGGAAGACTATTCTTTTCTCCTGATCTAAACAGGATAAATACATACACTTAAAAAGTAAAAAAAAAACCCACACAATCAGCTCCATATACACAATTTAGACAATTATCTGTGTGATATGAATCATTTAGTCAAAGTAATTTAGATGGGAATAAAAAAATGATAATCACTAAAGTAAGGTGACTAAAACAAGTGTTTCTTCCTTCTCCATGCCAAGGAAAAAAAAAATTTCCCACAAAGGGAAATTTTTAGCTTATGATGAAAGAGGAAATTATTAAGCACATAAGGACAGATAAAATACACAAAACTGGCTAAATACTACACAAATTAAGTACAACTACAGAGCTCTGGTTCAAGCACCATTTAAACCACCATAGTCATCTCAACTTAGAACATTCAGTTCTCAGAAATCCCCACTAATATTGGACTCTTCAAAAAATAAATGCCTTAATGGATAGGCTGAGTGAAAGCACTGAATCCAAGACATTTACACTTAAAAATAGTCACAGCTATTCCTGTCACTAACTGAAAGTACAGAGTTTTGAGGCTCTGGATTGCCTCTTCTCTCTGATCATACAGGGATTTTAGGCTTCTAACTGTGGTTTGAGTTTTACCCAAGTCAGATGTTGAAAGTAAATCAAGCAAACATCCTGAGTGTCTGCATATTCCTGTTAGAGGGAAAGAGGACACACATCCACTGCCTGGATTTAAATAAGCAATTCCAAATAGGTGTTTTTGGGAGAAAAAAAATACACAAGCTGTGTGAAGTTAAAAGGAGGAAGAGAAAGAATAGTTGACTTGCATTTTTAATCAATTGTTTTATGCTTATACCAGAAAATGGACAACTTCAGGCAAGAGCAGACAGCCAAAATAAATTCCCAGAAGGTAAAGCAGTGCTGTCAGAGTCACCAGGGACTTATGTGCTCGTGATCCCAGCAAGGGAGGGAATTTGGGAGCCTAACACCGAGTGAATCCTCGGTGTCACCGCGCCCTCTGCTGCCCAGGACGGCCCGCGTGGAACGGCGTGACAGGGACGAGGCTCCCTAAGAAGTAACAGGAAGGGGCATCCACAGGTTGCTGCTCTCCTCGGGCTGCCTTCCAGAAGATAAAGTGTGGTTTCAGATACTTCCTAAGAGTTACGTTATTCCTTTATTAATTTTTTAGACCTGCATGCTCTGAAGTGTTGCCAACACCAATACACTTTATTTATATTGAATTTCCAAGGTTTGGGGTACCTAAAACAGTCAGATTTCTTCAAAAACCAGCTTTACTGTTAATGACTGCTTCCAAGCAGGCATGGTAGCACTGATTCAGAAAAATAACTTTTCTTTCTGCTCAGAAGACAAACCAGACAGGCCATTATTTCAACTTTTTAATAATTTTATATTGCAGTAACAACTTAGATGTTAGATTCTCCTACCAAATCTAACACATTCATAACTTCACTTGTCAGTAAAATGAGGATCTGGAATAGTCAACAAAAATTAAGCATATGATGTGACAATTTAAGACAAAAAGTCACATTCAGACATCCTGAAGTCAGTTTTGTACAATCTAAATTTAATTGCCACTTAACAGAAACATCCATGAGCACTTTTTGCATATCTTAGCCTTTTCCTTCTAAGTCTATTCTTCAAGTACAGCCAAGATATAACAAATATACTAAAGACGACTTGCAAGGAGTAACAAAGGTACTTTTTTCCTCCATTTAATGTTTAAGAAAAAGAACTTTAAAAATCCTGGGAAAGAAGATGGATGAACTATGCTGGTCTGCTGATATAAGGGCTGTTCTGCTTGTCTCTATTTAGAAAGATTTACTGAAGTCCTAGATTTTAGAGGCACGAAAACAATTGCGCCTGCCACGGTAAATACATGCTAGGTGGAATAAAGCATGTCTTCCACCAGAAAGGACACTTCCTGTGCACTCTTACCAAAGCTATGTTCCTGTGCAAGCCCACCTCTGAGGACTATTATTTGAACCCAGAGGAACAATCAGCCCTGAATCTGGGAAAGCATACACATAAAATACTTTTATTACCCATTTTAAAAATAAGATTCATTGGACTCAATAAATTACCAAAGAACTGAAGACAAATTCATTAAAGCTAAGAGGAAAATTCACTCTTGAGTATTGAGCAATTAACCCTTGAAACAAATTAAAGTGGGAAGACCCCTTAGATCATGACAAGACACCGTTCTGAGATGCAAAATCCATCTGACTTGACCTACCTCCTCCAAGCAGATCTCACACAGGCCTGTCAGAAAGGTAAAGTTCTTCAAAGTATTATTCCAGTGTTGGCAGTCAGTTGCTTAATCACCCAGGGCAGAATCTGTGTGCATACCATAGTGCTCATGGCCATTGTGCCAAAACAGAGACAGATCATGAGAAATGATCTAGCAGAAATATAACTTCTTAAGGTCTAGAACAATGACATGACTAAAACAAAACAAAACAAAACAAAACAAGAACAACAACAACAACAACAAAAAAAAAAAAAAAAAAAAAAAAAAAAAAAAAAAAAAAAAAAAAAAAAAAAAAAAAAAAAAAAAAAAAAAAAAAAAAAAAAAAAAAAAAAAAAAAAAAAAAAAAAAAAAAAAAAAAAAAAAAAAAAAAAAAAAAAAAAAAAAAAAAAAAAAAAAAAAAAAAAAAAAAAAAAAAAAAAAAAAAAAAAAAAAAAAAAAAAAAAAAAAAAAAAAAAAAAAAAAAAAAAAAAAAAAAAAAAAAAAAAAAAAAAAAAAAAAAAAAAAAAAAAAAAAAAAAAAAAAAAAAAAAAAAAAAAAAAAAAAAAAAAAAAAAAAAAAAAAAAAAAAAAAAAAAAAAAAAAAAAAAAAAAAAAAAAAAAAAAAAAAAAAAAAAAAAAAAAAAAAAAAAAAAAAAAAAAAAAAAAAAAAAAAAAAAAAAAAAAAAAAAAAAAAAAAAAAAAAAAAAAAAAAAAAAAAAAAAAAAAAAAAAAAAAAAAAAAAAAAAAAAAAAAAAAAAAAAAAAAAAAAAAAAAAAAAAAAAAAAAAAAAAAAAAAAAAAAACCCACCACAAAACACACCACACCAAATTCCAAGCTAATGGAACTAACTGTGGCTATAGGGAAGGATTAGGCTGCAAGTTCATAATAATCTTATACTTCAAAGCATCTCCTCAAATTCTGAGTACATTGCAACTGTTAAATACACACAAGGATGTTAAGGGTCGAAGAGCATTGTTTAATATATTAAGTCTGATGACGGAGCTACAAAGCATCTTGCTTTACATTACCTTGACTGTTTTGTCCATAGAAGCTGAGAGAAGCATGTGACTATGTTCCTGTACAGGACACCACTGGATTTCATTAACAGGGCCACTGTGTTTAGACATGTAAAATATTAAGCTTTTAGGAACTTCAGTTACTTTATATTTAGATCCTAAATATGGCTTAATTAATTCAGAGATCTTTCTCAAAGTCTGCTCTCCTGATACACTTAACTTAACATCACAATCTGAGCTACCTATCTGGTCAGATTCTTCTTTTTCAGGCTTACTGGAATTTTCTTGACGCAATCGTTTAGGGATATATGGTCTAATTCCTTTTATGGTAGTTGTACTGTCTTTATGTGTTCTCTTCTGGGAAACACCATTTCCAGAATTTGTTGAAGAGCTTGAAGCCTGTTCATAGTTTTTGTAAGCCACAGATAATGCAGCATTGCCAGAGTACACCCTCCAACAATAAGGAGGTGCCAAGTCAGTGTTGTTATTCCATGCATAATGCTCAGGGGGATCTTCACAAACTGTGCTCTTGCAAGATCTTCCAGTGCTCCCAGCAGGGTGCATTTCATATGAAGATTTTGTACTACCAGGTGCAAAGTGCTGAACACAACTCACAGAAGAACTCAGCTGGTTTGTTTGTCTGCCAGAAGCATCGAGGGCTTCAGTCTTTTCAGTTTCTGCCTCGGAGTCTGAATCTTCATAAGCAACCAAACTCATTATGGCTAGACACAGCAGACTCCAAGAGATCTCAGTGCTGCAATCCTCCAAAATTATGATCTAAAATAAAGAATTGATTATTCAGAGCACAATTAATTACAGAGTCTACAATTTGAGTAACTTTGGTATATAGATATGCCTTTCTTAACAAAAAAAATTTCAAAACTCTTATTTCTGTTTATTAATGGAATTTATTCCTCTATTATAACACACTGTACATTCTATTAAACAACATGATTTCCCTCCAAGCCCTTTGCATACATTTTTAATGCATTGCAGAGGTGTATTTGCATACCACAAAATAATGACAATGAGGATGAAAAGGAAAACAACCTTGCAATATAAATACAGCAAATTACTTTGCCTTACTTCCAGCATTACTGCAACACAGAGAGAGAAGAAATTAATTAATTATGTAGTGGTTTTGTATGTACATTTATAAGAATACAAATACTACAACTCTTTTGGAGTCACTCTAACAATACCTATTTCTTAACAATACAGATGACTTGAAAGAAGTGCGTAGGGGTTCAACTGACAGTTAAAATGTAAACACATTTTTGACCCCTTCAGCAGCCTTGCAGTATGAGGAAATCTTCCAACTATCTCCACAGAGCATGTTCCACGCTGCCTTTAGTTTTACAGATCAGGTATGCCAGAACCAAAACTGAATTCAGTATTTGCATTTACTTTCAGAAAAATAAGAGCACAGATGCCTTGACTGTGGATTAAGTTTTTTTCAATGTGCCTGGGAGAGAGAAACCTCATGCCAAGACTGCATATTTAACATGCAGAATAATTCACCCTCATAATAATCCCACCAAGATTTTTCCAACAATTTGTATAGAGTATGTGGAGTATAGAGTTAACTACAGTCAAACTGATGTGTCTGCAAAGTAATATTTCAACCTCTGCTGTTTATAGGCAAGAAATACTGGTAAGATTGATTAAATGTGACATTTTATTACTGCTTTGTTTCCTTGCCAAGCTGTTAACACTTATTATCCTGAAGAGATTTAACCCACAACACTTTCAGACAGGCTGCTGAAATTCTTGGTTCAGGTCAGCAAAGAAACTGCCCTCAAAAGCATCTTGATGACACCAGAGAATGCAGCATGAAATCAGTATCTTCACAAGCATTTGCAGAATTGACACCACAAATGTAGGTCCTACAAATACTCTTGCATGACTAGGACTCTGGAACTTGTAAAGATCATTCATTTAACTTCAGAATTAAATCTATTTGAATTAAAACAACTGTGTTTCACTTAACCTACAGAAGTGTTAGATGACTCTATACTCTGTTATCAAATTTCCAAGCACAGATCCAGAAGACAGGTACTTATCAAGATACACATCTTCATCATCACAGATCCTTCCCAAGATAAGTGATCAAGACATTTAACTGGAAAAAGGTGACCAACATTTCAGCACATAAAAGCAACAAGATCTCCCTCTAGAGGACATTTTGTCATTATCTGAAGTTTAAGACAGCTATACGTGACAACAAAGAAGAGCAAGAAAAAAATCTTCTTTTTTTTAATAATACAGTTTCATTTATTACAACAATATTTCATTTAAACCATGTCAATGAAAAAAAAAAGTGTTCCATGAAAACCTAACTAACAAATCAGAATCAAAAACAGAAAATTGAAGTTCCTAGCAGTAAATTGAACCATCTTATCAAATAAATATGAGCTTTGAAGGGCTTCACTTCAGTAATTGTATCAAGTGGTTACTGTTTGTATTGCAGTGCTAAACGCATTTCCCAGGCAAATGCATCATGTCTAAAGAAAAAATGTATTAAGAAGCTGACCTCTGGCTAAAAGCTATAAACTAGGATACATAAGTGGATTGGGTTAGACTTACAAAGATATTTTAGTTTGTTTTAACACAAAAAAAAACCCCAAGCTGAGATTCAGAAGTTCGAGACAGTGCCTCGCAAACACCAGGTTAAAAAGGTTTTCTGTGAGACACTGGAAAGAAAAAGCCCCATTATACTTGGTCGGCATAAATCCATCCCATCACACACAGCCCCATAAACATCAGTACTTGTAAAAACAAAGCACCTCTCTCATCTAAAGACTTCCCACCAACTTCTGTTTTTAAAGAAACACCATCCAGAGACACTGCCCTAAGTAAAGAAAAACGGGGCGGGGGTCAGAGCAGAACCACAATGGTCTTGATTGGAAGCATCCTGTAACTAGACCGTGAGTTTATTAACGCTGTGATGTGTAACGTATTGAGCTAAAAGAGTTTACAGAAGTTTGGTTTTCCTCGGCTTCCACAAGACTGATTTATCTGAACGCACTGAAGAAGATTGCTCAGCCTGGCGCGCAGTGGCCGCGGATGCCAGCAGAGCCGTGACAGTGAAGCAGAGCACCGCAGGTCGCTCCCCGCCGGGCCCCGGCCACCCTCCCGCCGGCCCCGGGGCGGTCAGACGGGAGGCGCAGCCGCCTCCCCGGGCGCTTCCTCGCTCCTAATGCCCCACAGCCCCGAGGGGGAAAGAACAAGCCACTGGAGAGGGTCCGGTGGAGGCCACAAAGATGATGAGGGGTCTGGAGCATCTCTCTTATGAGGAGAGACTGTGGGAGACGTGTTTAGTCTGGAGAAGACTGAGGGGATCTCATCAATTCATACAAATGTCTCAAAGGCGGGTGCCCAGAGGATGGTGCCAGGCGCTTTTCGGTGGTGCCCAGTGACAGGACGAGGAGCAATGGCCATAAACTAAAACAAAAGAAAGTCCACCTCAACGCGAGGAAGCACTTCCTTCCGCGGAGGGTGGCAGAGCACTGGAACAAGGCTGCTCAGGTAGGGCATGGAGCCTCCCACTCTGGAAACAGACCCCACTCGGACGCGTTCCTGTGTAACCTGCTCTGGATGACCCTGCCTGGGTCATCAGAGGGTTGGCCTGGATAAACTCCAGAGGTCCCTTCCAGCCCTAACGATTCTGCGAACAACACCCGACCCTCTCCAGTCCCCCTGGAGTAGCCCCACCCGAGGAAGCGGGTCCCGGGAGGGCCCCGGCAGCTGAGGCCGGCTCCTTCGCCTCCCCCGCAGAGCCGCTGTCTCTCCCCACACCTCCGGGCGCCGAGACCGCCGGTGGTGCCAGGACAGCCGCACCCGGCACGGTTCCGATTCCCGTTCCCGTCCCCGTTCCCGTTCCCGCTACCCCGCGGTACCTGCGCTCCCGGCAGCGCGCCCGGAACTCACCTGCCGGCCGCCGCCGCGCCGCCCCTAAAAACGCGCCGGGTGAAAACAAGGCACCCACTCAAACTGTTCCCTGTGTGGTAGTCCCCGCGCTGGGATCGCCCGTTGGGAAGGGCAGGGGTCAGACTTTGGCTCCCTTAGCCCGCAGAAGCTCCTCTGCCGCCGCTGCGAGCAGTATGGAGAGCGTTCCCTTGGGCTGGTTACTGGAGCAGGAGGGAGAACTGTGGAAGGCGATGGTTCCGGAGGCTTGTGTTTCCCAGCCGGGAGCCGCGCCAGCCGTGCCGGCTGGGCTGATGCAATGGTGGTGACAGAGGAGCGGTGAGTGCGGAGCGGCGGGACGGGCCGGGGATGGCGATGGGCATGGGCCCTCAGAGAGAGACCCCGGCGGGCGGGAGAGAGAGGGGCTGGTTGGGCGGTCACTGCCGCCCTGTGACCAGTGCGAGGCGCCGGGTGTGGGAGTCTGCCGGGCACGTTTTCTCCTTCCCCTTGAGATGCGTCGATGCACCTGAGGGCTTTTCCTTCATTCCCTGCGGGACTACCTTGCCCAAGAGTCAGGTGAAAATGCCCTTTTCCCTGGGAAGCGCCGGGCGGGGTGTCCAAGTCACTGGAAAACGCATCCCACCGCAGGGAGGGCAAAGCTGGCGAGTGGCTGTGCTGTGCCCGGGCAGGGTGTGGCAGGGAATGCTGCAGGACGCCAGCCTTAGGGAACATTGGCGTGTTGAGTAATTCTGTGCACAACCGTTCCTGCACAGGAGCTTTGATCTTACACAGCGGCAGTATAGTAAAAATTCATATCGGGCTTTCTTCTGGTGACTCCTCAGTCTTTGAATGGTCAAGTTATCTGTCATCTTGGGGAGTCCTCTGCAGTCTTTTATTGTAATTTCGTGCATAAATTGGTATTTGCCATGGCTGGGAAAGTAGGTCTACTATAAAGTGCAGTCTGTGTTGGAGTGCCTCTCAAGGCCTGTTTCACATGACAGCTCTGTGGATGCTACCTACTTTAATTTTACTTTTCTTTTTTTTTTTTACAGGAGGAAAAACAGTTTTCAGGAATGTAAGTGCTTTTAGACTTAGTCTCACATTCTTTCATTTGCTTGTGAAAACTTTTTCTGGACTGTTGTATTACTGTTGTCTCTGGAAGTTATAATGTACTTTCATGCAATGTTTGTCTTCTTAACTTAATGTGAAACCCTGTTTTTTAATTCTCAGGTCTCTAACTTACCAAGTCAGACTGCAGACAGTGAAAATGATTGTAGATCTGTGATAGTCATCCAGTTGGAAAGGGAGGAAGATGCAGTAGTTTTCTGATACCTTTGCCAAGGATTATTTTTGAGCTTTGTCTCATAGGAATTTAATATTTTGAAATTGATGCAGGAGCAGAACCCATTACAAGTTACCTGCATTTTGTAGGTAGAAAAAGCATACATACCTTTGCTTTCAGGTTCACGCTGGGTCATTCTAGACTCTGGTCCTAAATATCCTGATAATTCATTCTCCAATTCCCATGCATCATTTTTTTTCCTTCAGATCTGTTTGCCTACAGTATGTAATCTGCCTGGGACTGTTAGTTTTCATAATATCAATAAGAAAGCAAGAAAAAAATCCTGGTAACTGCAGAATATCCAGCCATTTCTTTTAAATGGTTCACAATTGCATTAATGAATTTCAAAAAGTAAAGACCTGTGTTCCACATTACTGAATTCCTGGCTTGAATTCCACTAGCAAACAGGGACAGTACTGAGGTAAATAGGGATAACCTTTAGGTAGCAGTCCACCTTTTGCATTTTATAGTCATAATATCCTCATGTCTTGTTGTACCATCTAGATTGCTTTTGCTACTTCTTAATGAAGATGCACCTGCATTTGAGATTCTTTTTTTAGCATAAATCCATAATATTCCAAACATTTTTTTAAAGAGTCTGGTTTGTGGCTCTCCAGGATATGTGCCCAGTGTCAGCTGTCATTTCAGCCTTTCTGAATGGAGGCAATCCATCAGTGAGAATGTACCATCAGGAATTAAGTTAAAACAACAAATCACAATTTGTTCTACTCCAAATAAAATTCCTATTTATATCTTTATTATTTTATGAAATTTGAAGCCATGTAAATGGCATGTTCCTACAGAAAGGATGTGTGTTAAATCTTCATAAACATTTTCTAATATGTATTTATTCTATACTTTCTTTAACACTTCAAATATTCTCTGCCCATGAAGAAGAGGAAGGCAATAATATCCAAATTTAAAAAGGTAATTAAATTGTAGGAATGCGTCAAAAATTGTTTGATCTGCTTCAAATTACTTTTTTTTAGTCACACTGTCAAACTGCAAAAAGTCAAGATTAAAGAGATGAAATTAGGTTAAAGAATTAAGTATTATTATGTAATCTAAGTATGGTAATCTAAGAGTTAACAGAGTAAACAAATTACATTAACAAGTGGATGTATCCACTTCTCAGTTTTCTTAGGGTATTTAGTTGAAGCTGAAACATGGGAATATTGCACCTGGCTGACAAACAAAGCCTTAGTGTTAGGTTTTGTATGTTTTAGTAACCACCCAGTTACCAAATCAACCTTCAAAGTTTGCTAGGCAGGTGAAGGCTTTTTACAGCAGCAGTTTAAATAAACACTATGTACATATAACCAAGGTTATGATTAGACTGATTATTTTGTAGAAGGAAGGCTTTGAAATACTGCTGAACAGCTAATGCAACTATGATATGCTTCTGGGGGTTTTGTTTTGTTTGGGATTTTGACTGCTCATTTGTTTGAATTCTGGGAAAAGGGAGCCAAAGGAATGTGTGTTTTTACTAACACTCAATCAATTTGTGCTGCATGCGTAGCAGTGGATCAGTAATTTCCTAGGGGGTCTCTCCAGGGAGATACAATCCTTTGCAAGTCCACAGTTCTTTACATGGGCACAGAGCGTCCCACTTGGTGGACATGGGCATGGCATGGCAGAGTGTGCTTGGGCACACTGCTGTGTTCTTAGTCTCAGCCATCTCATCTTAAGCCATCGCCTATTCTTTTTCCTGCAGAGTTCTGAGAAACAGGCAAATTTACAGCCTGTTGCTGACCCAAGGATTCTTTGGAAAGCAGCATTTCTCTATGTGTTTTGTAACCTCTGGAGGAAGGTCATAAAAAGATGACTAAGCTTTGCCCTTGTGTATCTTTCTTTGGGCTCTCTATTACTCTATTACATATACTAAGACAAAATTCCACATAGTTATAAAAGTCTCATCATCCAGAATTTGACAGGATATCGGTGCAGGAACATTAACTAATCAGGAATCAGATAGCCTCTACCAGTTGTTTTGAGATGCTCTGAATCATGCGTGTATTTAATTAGTTTTCTTTTGCCAGGAATTTGACTTTGAAAAGGTGTTCTAGTGTTAAATACATAGACAGACAACACGAACAGTGTTGTCTAAATTTACTTGGTAGTCTTGTCAGTCTCTCTCCATTTTTGTGTGAAACTGAAGTTCGCTGTTTAATGTCTCTACATTTATCAATTTGATATGAATAGAATGTGGTAGGGATCAGTATAGTTTTTATTTTCTAATCCTGTTCACCTAATCTTGAAGACTTACACAAAAGAGTAAAACATACTACTTTTTGCCCTACAGTTCTCTTTGTTCCTGCTGTTTTGCATCTCCAAGCCAAAGAGCTGGAAGAGGATAAATTCAGTTGAGTTGTAGCTGAACAGATCTTTGTGCAGTCTGGCAAAATGGCTGACAGCCCAAACTGTGATTTGAAGTCTCTGAGTCCACTTCAGCTGTTTGAAAGAGTGACTGAACAAGGAGAGAAAGTCAGAGCACTGAAAGCAGGAAAAGCACCAAAGGTATTTGCATTTCATGTTTTGAACCCATTCTTTTTCAGTTTAGGTATGTCTTTGAGTGCTGAAGAATTGTATTGCTCTAGATCTGTTTTGCATTGTGATGAGAGAAACTTTTGTTAGAAACTGTTTATGTCCATTTTGTGAACTGCGGCATACCTGGAGCAAGGTACCACTAGCAAGACTGAAGTTTTTACTCTTAAAGTAAGAACAGAGTCCTAGGCTTACAAGTCTGCTTCATCCAGTTGCCATGCCATGTGACAGGATCCAAGGCATTTATTTCTCAAGTAAATTTATGTCACTTGCATTCTTTCCTGGTTTTAGATGCTTCATAAAAATCTTTTTCTCCAGGCATTGTTGTAGACGTTATCAAATAGGTCTTCCTGTAACTGTACTGACAGTCCCTTCTTAATCTCCCTTAAATAGTACAGTAATTTGCCATTTATTTCAGGTACCCTACTCTGTCATCACTATGTTGGCAAGGAGAGCTCAGTTTTAATATAGGCTCTTTTAATGTATTGCCTGTGGGAGTAAGCCTTGAAAACTGGGAGTTGAATAAAGTGGTGTTCTATTTACTGCTTTTATGAGATTTTACAATAGCTTTATATTAGAGAGGATATAGCCATAACTTCTTGTTCTAGTTTGTCTTCAAGTCTGTCAATGAATTGTAATGTATAAATTAAGGTTGGCCACTAGAAGCATTATAAAGTAAATTAGGTAATAATTTATATTTTATTTATATACCTTAGAAATTTATGGTAAAAGTACTAAGCTTCTTCAACCTCTGAAAAGCAAGCAAGCAAGCATTTTTTCCCTAGGCAGAAATTGAAAAGCAAAACAGAGATGCTTTAAGTATCTTGGCAATAGAGATGATTTATATTCTAATGATTAGGTATTTGCTTTTCTTCTACATTTGAAATTGATGCTGAAAACATTTAAATAAAACAGAGTTTAGAGTTTATGAATTATGCAATTCAGGTCAAAGCATGGATGTGGGATTTTGAAAGGTTAGGACATTAATGTAATTGTCTATTTCAAGTATGTTAGGTCAAACAGTTGTTTGGGTTTTTTCCTTTATTCAGGATGAAATTGATGCAGCAGTGAGGATGCTCTTATCATTAAAATTGTTGTATAAAACAACAACAGGACAAGATTATCAGGCAGGCTTGCCTCCAAAAGATCTTGTATTAATAAACAATGGTACAACTAAAGAAGAGGATGAAGATTTGGTGGATCCCTGGAATGTGCAGACATCAAATGCTAAAGGCGTGGATTATGACAAGCTCATAGGTATAACTCTTCGTTCATTGCTACTAAGGAATTCATGTAAAGTGATCCTAATGTCCACAGAAACAGCAAGGCATCATAACCAATCCAGACCACAACATCATAGGTAACAGTTAATGTCTAATCTTAGCATCTCCATGCCTAAAGAATTTGCTATAAGAGATGAAAATGTCCAGGTGGAGATTTCCTGTGGAAGACTTAAATACTTGCAGAAAACTTTTAAGTTCAAAATCCAAGTTTTAATGCCGTTTGTTTTTCAGTGGAAGGACTGTTATTAGAAATTACGCTAACAAAGACACCGTGACTGAGTATCTGCATCTTCAGTGGCTGGGATGCAGAACAGCATTTTGGCCAGGCTGAAGGATTTTTCCTACCCTCTCCTTACATTGTATATAAATTAGAGAGGGCAGGAATGATCCAAAACTAATGCAGAAATCGATTAAGTCTAATGACTTCCTCAGAAGGCATACTTACAGGCAGCCAAGTGCTGGCTGGAATGATGGAGTTGCAGCTCATTGTAAAACATGCAGTGTAATGGAAAATGTTTTAGACAGGGTTGTTACAAAACTTGCAAAATTTTGTGATTTAAGAAAGAGAGGCTTAGATAATTTCCTTACTGGTTTTACAGCTTGCTATTTTTGTTTGAGTCTAGCATGGAAACAAGTGAGAGAATTATTCACTAATTTCTCTGTTTTTCCTTTTTTTCATTATTGTCAATCTTCAATTCATGTACCTCAGTTTTACATTGCTGAGGTCTGCTTAGTAGTTTATTCTCACAATAGAGCATACACCCTTACATGGCAGTAGCCATATACTTCCTTTTGGGACAGTTGCTTGTGTCAGCATTATTTTAACTCTGATGTTATTCTGAGATCATATTAAATGTAAGCACACATTGGCTTAGTCTGCAGGAAGTAACAGGAGAAATAAAAAGTTGGAAAGGGAGAAGTGTGCAAAGAAAATTTAGGTCAATGTGAGAGAAGGAAAAAATATATTTATTAGAATCTGGAAGTGGACAAGATCTCTCATAATCTTGTTACTAGCATGCAGTTATAGAGAAGTGATGTGGGTATTTTCTTGGGAGGGAGGGGTTCTGAGCATTTTAGAAAAGGAAGAATTGCACAATCGTGCTGGCACAATCTCAAGATCTTCCTAAAAACGACTTCCTATGAATCTGTTCATGCCCTTTTTTCCAGTATCTGTGTATGTACGACCTTTGATCTTCCTTAGATTGTGGGTTAGCCTAAAGGGTTTTTACTTCTTTACACTACTCTCAGATTGGTGAATTTGATAAATGAGTAATTTTGCTTGTTCTAAGTGCTCTGTTGGAAATTTTTCAGAGAAGAATGCTAGCCTAGCCAGTTCAGGATGTGAAACAGTTGCTGGTTGTTATTGATAAGCTTCTTTCTTTTCCTTCCCTTTTTAAAAATAACAATAAAAGGTATTGTCCAAAAATTTGTAACATTTGATACCTCCTACCTTAACGGAATTTTTTGGGCCACCTATAATCTGTTTATTTACTAGTGATACCTGAGAAAGTCTAATCATGTACTTATGTTTACTCAAACATAGGATCACCTCCGTTGACGTTCTGGCAGCACTGATCCTTATGCAGCCCATAAGGCCTTTGGCCATCCAACCCACTAAAGTGCGTTACAAGCTCTATTCAATTCCTTGTCTCTCAGGACCTTGGGACCCTGAGGTCCTTCTGCTTTCCAGCCAGTTGGCCCCCTCCTCTACCCATGTACAGTTACTCCTCCCCAAATTCAGGGCTTTGCATGCCCTTTTGAATTTCATGAGATTCTCATGAGCCCATTTCTCCAGCCTACCAAGGTCCCTCTTGACAGCACCACAGCCATCTATCAGCCACCCCTCCCAGGATTATTTCACCTGCACTCTTGCTGAGACTGGGCTCTGGGCTCCAGCCAGACTTCATGATGCTGCTCACAACCTTTTGAGCTTGGCAGTTCAGCCAGTTTTCAGTTCCCCTTGCTGTCCACTTACCTAGTCCAGACTTCATCAATTATCTGTGAGAATGAGCTGGAAGGCAGTGTCAAAAGCCTTACTAAAACTGAGGTAAACAACGTTCACTATTCTCACCTCAGCTATACTCATAGCATCAGAGAAGGACTATTAAGTTGGTCTGACAGTGATTTTCCATGCATAAATCCTTGCTGACTACTACCAGTCACCTTCATGTCTTTAATATTTGGGAATGATTTCCCAGATTATTTGCTTCAGTGCATGCCCACAGATTGAGGTGAGGCCGACTGGCCTGTGGTTCCACAAGTCCTTCTTCTAGCCTTTCTGTAAGATAGGATTGGCATTTGCTTTCTTCCAGCCTCTGAGAGCCTCTCCCAGTTGTCATGACTGTTCAGAGATCATGGAGATTGGCCTGGTCACCAAAGCTACTGTATAACAAATATTAAGGTATACATTTCTCCATGTAGTCACAACAGGGCAGTGGCAAAGAGGAAAATTACACAATGAATTCTCAGAAAACGCAAATATGCTTTTGAAAATGGCAGTTCTTGGGACTTCTTATGCACAGTGAGTTGAAAGGTGTCTTGGTAAAAGCTAGAACACCAGAGATGAAAAGCACACTAGGGATTTTTTAAATGCTTGTTTAGGAGTGGAGACTGTGTCTTTGTCAGAAGCTGTTTAGAAAGGCAGATTCTTTGTGAGCAGAGAGCCTAAGATGTTCTGAACATTCAAATAGGAGGAAATAGATAGGGAAAAATGATCCATTTTTTAACAGAAAAGGTGTACGTGGGCAAAGAAAAGGGAGTTGTGCACCCTGTGAATGTTTAATAAAGATATTTAGGCATTTCCAGTGAAGTGTTTTATACACCGGAGAGCTTTTTTAATCACTTTCTGTGACAGTACACAAATATTTCTAGGGTAACTAGTTCCAGTTAATCCGGGGCATTTTCATGTTTTCTATTTCTGTCAGATTAGCCTCTTACCATTTGCTGTTGATGTGCTGAATCATTTTCATGCTCATTTAATCTCTTTAGCATTCATTCAGATTATAATTTGCCATTTTGTGATGCATTTTGCATTTTATTAGTGCAATGTTGAATAGAGCAGAATAGTGGCAAACAGTAGATTCTTGTATAGATTTTTTTGAACGAGTCCAAGTCATAGAGCATTGACTTGATTATTAGGATCCAAGAATTATTTGGAATAGGAAAAGTACTCTATCACAACCTTTCCTGAACCACCAAGTTATACGTCTTACTGATTGCCATAAAGAGCATTATGCATTTCCTTTTCAAGCCTCTTGAGGGGAGCAGTGTCTGTAATCATATACATATTAAAGAAGAAATAAGTTTGCAGAGGAGTATTTGCACTGAGTGAAAGTGAAGGATGATGTTGTTTGACAGCAGAAAATTTTAGACATCAAGAGAGAAACATTCAGAGCCTCATAGGCTTAGCGAGGCCAAGCTGTTGATCTGAATGTAGTTCTTTAGCGTGTTTTTTTGCTTGGAATATCAATGCTTCTGCTGTAAGGAGACTGCAATTGTAGTAATTCATGGATGGAGAAATATTGCATGTTGGAAATGAGCTGAGCCTCCTAGCATAGAGTTAATACTGGAGGTGACTGCTGGGGCTTCAGGCAAGAGTCAGGAAAATCTAGCCCTTTTGACTTGAAGATGTCTTTCTTAATCTAGCCTGCATTGGTATATTCTTGGTATTCCAAGATCTGGTTGTAGCTATGCTGTGCTTATTTTAATTTCTTTTTAACATTTTATGATTATAGTTCGGTTTGGCAGCAGTAAAATTGACACAGATCTGATTAATCGAATAGAAAGAGCTACTGGGCAAAAACCTCACCACTTTCTACGTAGAGGAATCTTTTTTTCCCACAGGTGAGTTTTTCTCTTATTAAAATTCAAAAGGTCCTATTGGGCAGACTTCCTGTGAGAATTATTGGGATAAGCCTGTAACTAGCAGAAACCATGTGCTTTTATACCAAGGCGCACTAACTGTGCCATTTGAAATTAGCAACTACTGCAGATTTCCCCTGGAAACTCTTGGTTGTGTGGGTTTCTGATATGTCCTCAGTAACCCCAGAGTGAAGAAATGTGCTCAGGGTGCAGCTTCATTTTGACTCTGTCAGCAGCCAGAGGTAGTGGCCTGGCAGAGAACTCCAGGTGCCACTGGTGATTTCAGCAGGGCTTGCATGCATCTGTTTGTGGTACAGAAAAGGCTCAGGGAATAATCTTAAGCATGAGCCTGCTAGTGACCTTCACTGTTTAATTGTTAGCACACGGGGGCTTTGGGGCTGTGGCACCAGCAGGTTTCACAGAAGGGCCTGAGCATGACTGAGGGCATGACCTCCACACCAGAGGTCAGCCAAGCTGCTTGGTTGAACCTGTTTGAGAAGTGATCCCTGGCTGTTTTACTAGGCCCTAGAGATTGTTATCCAGTGATTTAATTTTAAAAGTTGCACAATTTCAACATTAAATTTTCATTTTTTATTTCATTTTTCTTTGAGATTTTTTTTCCCCATGGAGGCTGAAAGAGACAATGCTGTTCTGAAATTTAAAAATGGGTAAACAAGAACGTTTTTATTTCTAGGACACTTAACATACTATAATTTGTTTCTAAATACTTTTGGCTTTAAAAGCACTTGGATTTTGAATAAAGGCTTTTTACTGTGGATATTTCTTACTAAAGAGTTGTATCTTGTCTTCTCTGTTTTTTCTCTAGAGATATGGACCAAGTACTTGATGCTTATGAAAATAAGAAGCCCTTTTACCTTTATACAGGCAGGGGACCATCCTCTCAGGCAATGCACGTTGGTCATCTTATCCCGTTTATGTTCACAAAGTAAGCTATCCTACCAGTTGTATTAATCAAAGCATTTTTTTTCAAAGGAAACATTGAACATGGCTTATGAAACTGCCAAAATGATACATGGCAAGTTTTGATTGTGTGAAGTGAATATTAATGAACTTAATTCAGTCTTACCTTTTCACTGTAATGATCACAATCCCTGCATCACCACAAAGCCCTATTGCTTACTGCCTTAGCCATGTGGCGCTCTCTAGAATTTCTGTTGTTCATAAAAACCTGTTCCTTACAAGGCTCAGTAACATTAGTCTGTAAGGTGGTCCCTGCAGCAGCAGGACACAGAGACATTGGGCTCAGAAAAGTATTAGCTTTTTGAATTCTGGTTCCTCTGCAGCTGGTGACCTCTGTCATGTGTACAGGAAACAGTAAGTGTGAGTCTTTTTTCCAGGTAAGTTGTCATTATCATCTGTATAAAACATTTTATCTGTTCACATAAATGTAACTGCATACACATACAAAGAAGAGAGCAGACCTCTTAATATATCTTTTGTTTAAATATATAAAAATATTTTAGCTGTATGACTTACATCTTTAACTTACTTTGGGATAAAATATATCTGCTTCTATTAGGTGGCTGCAAGAAGTATTTGATGTTCCCTTGGTAATACAGTTAACTGATGATGAGAAGTACCTTTGGAAGGACATGACAATTGAGAAAGCATATGAATATGCTCGAGAAAATGCAAAAGACATCATTGCATGTGGTTTTGACATCAATAAAACCTTTATATTTTCAGATTTAGACTATTTAGGGTAAGTACAAATTTCTTTAGAGCATTGTAGTGAAAAAGGTGTCTATATTTTCTCTCTTGCTTTGAGAGTCAGCAATGTTTTAATAAGTATCTAAATTTGAAAGCTTCTGGACAAGTTTTGTAACACTTAAAATAGAAACATTATTTTTTCTGCTGTCTAACATTTTATATATACTATTGTCATTCCCCTGTATAGCATATTAACAAATACTTGTGTGTGCAATGTGTAATTTATGAAGAATACATATTAAACCAGCTAAAGTGTAAAAATACCTAAACCACCAAGAAACTTCCAGATTGATTTGCTTAAGATGATATCAAAATATCTCTGGTGTGTTTACACTTTATCTGCATTAACAGAAGGCATTGCAGCAACTTGTGCTCAATTATTTTAATAATACAGCATTGAGTGAAGTTTAAAGAAGAATGTTTATTGTAATTTTTGGGGGACAGGAAGAATAAATTAAACTTTCAATGCATAAAATTCCCGTTTATAAATAATTCTCTAATTATGATCTCAATGGGCCATAAAAAGTCTGAAACTGAGATTTAATCCTGCAGGTTTTTTAATATTCTCAGCTTTTGCAGTGAAAGTTGGTACATACACGTTCCTCCTCTTCTCATTTTATTTTTCCACTTTTTTTTTCTCACAGGACAAGTGCTGGATTCTACAAAAACATTGTGAAAGTTCAGAAGCATGTCACATTTAACCAAGTGAAAGGAATCTTTGGCTTTACAGACAGTGATTGCATTGGTACTAGTTACAAGAAACAGTTCTTGCTTTCACTTTCAATTGAGCTATTTTAAGTAGTAGCTTAAAGAGATTAGTGTCTGCCACTCATGAAACAGACAGAAAAAGCAGGCAGATCATGTTTCTAGGCTGATTCTGCTGTTACTGTTATTCCTTCAAAATGGAAAACACTTTACAGTGAAATTTCTAGCATGACATGTACCTTCCTATTTTTTTTAGAGACCTATTTTTTTCTTTTTTTTTCTTTTTTCTTTTTTATTCTTTTGTTACAGTGATTGGAGCTGTAGACAACTTTAACTCCTAGAAATTTCTATGCCAAATTTATAAAGAAACTTGTCAGAAAAAGTTGCATTAACGCACATGCACATTTACATATATGAAAAAAGTTGAGTGCTGAATACCCTAATTATCAAGGTGCTTAGTAAGTTATGTCTCCCATTTACTTCACTGCAATTGCAGATTTCTGTCACATGGCTAAAAAAAAGATTCTGTGTAAAAATGACATTAAATCCTGCATGTTTCTGAGCACTATCATCATTCTTTGTCCAGTGATTGGGCTGGTCACAGCTTTTCAGCCTTCACTGTAACCAAGGAACAAATTTCCACTTGTTTTAGCAGTGCTCTGCTAAAAGATGGTATTGTGATAATGACTTCATCACATGTTTGGAAAAGTCTGCTACTTGCTCTCTGTTCTGGTAGGATTTTGATCAGTTGCAGGTAGGCCACGCTATGATTAAGGCCTGTATAAAAAAGAAAACTGGGCACATCTGGGATAATTCATGAGTACAGAGTGCATGTAGCAGTGATTCTGAGATTTAGAGGGAACCTTATGTGATGACTGTAGCTATTCTCTCACAAAGTGAAAAAAAAATGAGGAGCTTAGTCAGTTCTGTTTCTGAAAAGGGTAGATAGTTCAGTGGTCAAGAGAGTTTGCAGTGACGAACTTCTGCTGAAGTCAATGTGATCACAGCTTTTGTCATTTGTTTCTATGTCAGTTGAAGGTTTGTTGATATTGCAGAAGGTAAAGATGGAAAAAGTTTCCTCAAATAAGGCAACAGTACTTGATAAAGATAGAGCTTGGTTTTCAACTAAGTATCTGGATGATTCACTTGTGCATTTTACGTATTGCAAAAAATGGTCTCTGTTTATCACTGCTTCTCTTGACTGCTTAGCTTTTCTAAACATGTTTTATAGGTAAGATCAGCTTTCCTTCTATCCAAGCTGCTCCATCCTTCAGTTCATCATTTCCACAGATCTTCAATGGCAAGGAGAATATTCAGTGTCTTATCCCATGTGCTATTGACCAGGTAAGAAAATCAAATTGCTTAATTTGGTTTTCATGGATTTGGTTTTGTATTGTACCATTCAGGCTTCATGGTGGTGTCTCGAAGCATCTGTAAAGCATTCCTACAAGCACCTCTCTGGGGTAGAAACTGAAGGACCTGAAAGATGAAAAGATGAAGGCTTAACCCAGCAATCATGTATTCATCCAGTCTTGGCTCTCTCATGATCACACTGAGCTGACATCTAGGAAAGCAAAGACAGTAACATCTGTGCAAAAGCACACTGACATGGGGGTAGGAAGAAACTTTTGGCCATCTTCATAGTAACTTGAACAAGATGGAATGAGCTCAACTTGCAGCACAAGAGATTTGTGTTGAATCATGGGGAAAAACCCTCTCTCAGTAAGAGTAAAGAAGCATTGAAATAGTTTGCCAGAAAGGCTGCAGAACCTTAACAATTCAGATTTATAGAGAGAGCTGGAAGAACATCAGATGCAAATGGGAGTAATAGGGTCTTTACTTTAAATAAGTAGTGTTTCTAGGAATCACATCCTGCACTGTCTGAATCTTTAGCTATTTTAGTCACAGAGACAGACAGTGGAAGATAATGTAACCATATTCATCAGCCACAATATTATGAAGTAAGATTATTTCACTCTGGTTTAAGTCACATCATCAGCACAGCACTGCTAGCTTGATTGCTGATTTAGTTCAGATTCTCTGCTGGTTGTTAAAATGCTTTGGGACAAAGCTTTCATCTTAGGCTGCATCCATCTCCAGGCAGATTAAGCATAGTTTTAGCAACTATTTGAATTCATGTAAAATTTTGTAAATATGCCTGTTACTTAAGGGGATCAGAGTGTACAGCACTATGGAAAACAAAAAAGGTATTTTGTTTGTTGCTCCTCTGAATGAACTGAATTGGAAGTAGGTTCTGGAATATTTCATGGTTTGTTTTTTTTCAGTTTTTGAGTTTTTGACATCACTTCTTACTGCATGAATGAGTCAACACCAAACAGCTTTCAAATCACGTTTTTCAACTTTATTCTGTGGTTTTATTGATGTTTGTTTTAGGATCCTTATTTTAGAATGACCCGTGATGTAGCACCGAGAATTGGACAGCCTAAACCAGCCTTACTCCACTCAGTCTTCTTCCCAGCCCTACAAGGAGCACAAACCAAAATGAGTGCTAGTGACCCAAACTCCTCCATCTTCCTCACTGATACACCCAAACAAATCAAGACAAAGGTAAGGACCTGCAAAACCTGATCACACAAAGCTTTTCAACAAAAAGGAGTGGTGTTCATAGAACCATAGAGTCATTTGGGTCAGGAAAGACCTTTAAGATCATAGAGTTCAACCATAAACCTATCCCTGTCAAGGCCACCACTAAACCATGTCTATAGGTACCTTATAATTAGAAATAGTCTCCAGCTTCATCAGGAAGTGCTGCAGAGGTTGGCCCACAGCTCCTACCTGACACTGCCTTCGGTGGTCCTTCTGGTTACAATGACAATTTTTAGTGTTTTCCATGAACATATATGAATCAGTTTTTCCATTCATTTCATGGCAAAGCATCTTCAGGAATTGACTGAGTTATGCAAATTTAGTTAGACTATCAAATATGATCTTTTGCCTTACCAGTTAGTCTGACAGTACAAATATTAGCTGGGATAATGTACAAAACATGTTTGTTTTTCTGATACCTGCAGAGCAGTGGTGTAAGAATAAGAGCTGTGGATGTTCATGCTCTTAAAATAAATATTATGTTGCCATAGTTTCGAAATCTGACAGGCCATGATGTAAACCTAATAAACAGCCCTTTCTCTTGACTGCCTCTCCTTGTTGGGAGCACCAAACATTGCACAGTGTTAGTTACAACATAGGTCAGACCTTTCCTGCTGCTTAGGAATCTGTTGCTGCCAATTCACAAAGAAATCTGCACACTCCAATTCACAAATAAACATTATGCTGAATTTCAACTCAGAATGGATATTTTCTTCTGAGAATATTCCTAGTTTGTTTCTAAGTTCAAAGGAAGATTGCTCTTATCTGGTGTCAGATGATTTAGTTTGGCAAAAGTTCACCTGTGTTGTGGTGAAATAAAGAAAATGAAAATCAGTCCTTGGGGAGGAATTTGTAGGTGTGATACCAAACATGAAATAACTGTCAAAGCAAGAAGAAAAGATGTTTATGTTGTTTCTATTGGGCAGGCTTGGATTAATTCTCTTATGGTGAGACTCTTCTACAGCCACCTCATAATGCTTCATTCTCTTTTTGTAGAAACTAATTAAACAGTACTGTTTTGAAGAATTGGAATTCTTCATGTGTTTGGATTACAATAATTCCAGTTTATTTGCATAGTTACAGAGTTGCTTTAAAAAAAAAAAAAAGCCGTAATTTCAGAATAGAGAATATATGTTTAATGGTAATATCAGTAACATTCTTCCATGTTTTTTTCCTGGCAAGTAACTTGTAATCTGTAAAGAGATCCAAGTTTCTACGTCCTTATTCTACTGTCTTTAAAGTACTTGGAAAAATAAAATTTAAAAAAAATATAGTTACTTGGAATATAAAAGGCATAAGGAAAAATCCTGAACATGACATAAAGTATTGAGTAATGGAGTACAAGCTGAGATTTGTTTCAGCTTCTGAAGCCCATCAGAAACAAGTCTTAATGGAAATAGGGTTTGAGTGAAAGACCAAATAGTGTTATAGCAAATAAATGAAAAAATATACTAGGAAAGGTAACTTGTGGTCAGGAATGAAGGTTAAAAAGAGAATGCTATGCTGGACAAAAAAAACCTACTGCTTACAGCGTTTTTCAGATGTTGGTACGTTGCTAATCAATGAGGTTTAAAACTCAGAGATGATAGATGAAAAATTACTGTGTATTGAGAGTGGCTAAGAAGATTCTGGGTAATCCAATGAGATGAGTGGCAACATTTTAATAAACTACTCTTACTGCACCTATCAGCAAATTACAACTCAATTACTTGTTTGTTTTCCTATAAAATGTTATTTAGATTTTATGTCTACAGACATATTGAGGCATATTCAGAGAAATTCAGGGGGAAAAAATCAGTGCATCACTATGGATAGGTCACTGAAACCCTCAGTCAATGAGTAGGTGCCACAATATGTAAAAAAAATGAATTCGAGATTAAGAAAGGAAACATTTTGTGTTTCAACAAAAATATGCTTTCACCTGGCATATTGTATTTAATCCCTCTTAGTTTGTGAAGGACACAAACTGTAGAGATAAAGGGCATTGAAAAAATTTCATACAGGCTTACAAAATCTAGTAAAGAGAGAGGTCAGTGCAGAATAGTGTGTAAAAACATCTAACAGATGCTGAGACAGCTATTCAGGCTGCCCTACAATATAAGAGGAGATGTAATGTGGCAGATGGCAGTTCATTTCCTTAAGATATACATCAGTGCGTGATTTCTGATGGTAGTTCGTTGCCACAAGACTTCATGTGTAGCATGGTGGTTGGAGAAATGCAAAAAAGCACTAGACAGTCTATACAGATAGTAGGAATGTTCATAAATTGTAAATATATAACAGCTCCTAGATACCAGAACTGAAAAAAAACCTACTTCATATGCAAATGTCTCTTGGCAGGTTGATTTTGGTATCTCAAAAGATACAAGAGCTAAATGAAATCTGAACATGTGGTTAAGAAATTTTTTTTTCCTCCACTTAGCAATTTATTTTCTTTAAATTTGTAGGAAGATTAACATCCTCAGAGAGTTCTACATATATGTAAATGTTTAAAATAGGCCACTGGCTTCTGAATTTATTGGGAATGGAATTAGCAATTACATCTGTTCAATGGTGCTGTTCATCTGCCTATAGGATACTATGCTTAAAAAGAAGGAGGCTGTCAGCAAATACTCCATTTTTAGACTGAACAATTCAACACTGGTCTGATTTTAAGCATTCTAGCCAGACTTTTATAATCTTTAACTTTGCTTTCTCTTGTTTTCCTTTTCCCCAAAAAGAGATTAGGATTTCTGCAGGATTTTCCATGCCGTCTTCATCTCTTTCAAAATTAATTTCTTGATAAAGTAAATATCTTAATTTTTGTTACATGAAGTACATTTCCTGTAAGCACAAATTCTATCCAACACCTTCAGCAAAAGGCACTTGATTTTTTTTTTTTTTTTTAACTGAGTCCTGGGTAGATTATTTTTAGTTTTCATTTCATTTTTGTTCTGGTTATGCAGTCTGAGGAGTTTGTGTATAGCCATCTTTCCCTGCTGGCTTCTGATGACCTCCTTTTTTCAGTCCTGGGGCTCTACTTTAACTTGTCCCACTCATTCTTCAGCTAATCCTTATTAAAGAATTTGGAGGATCATGACACATCTCTGTTTGCAGTGAAGGAATCCCAAATGCAGTGGGAATTACAGCATAAGCTCCTGGTGTTGTTTCAGATTAACAAGCACGCCTTCTCAGGGGGCAGGGACACCATTGAAGAGCACAGGAAGTACGGAGGCAACTGTGACGTTGACGTGTCCTTTATGTACCTGACTTTCTTCCTGGAAGATGATGACAGGCTCGAGCAGCTGAAGCAGGTGAGTAACAAAACTGCAGAGAGGGTTACTCATTCCCTGCTGTGAGGACAAAGCTGTACCTCAGCCCTCAACAGAGCTGTAGCTCAGTCCCCCTGTGACCCTTCTCCAGGAAGGTAATTTTGGTGTTATTCTCATACTTTCCATTCCTTGCAAGCTTCAATATTAGTATCTCAGTTTTTGTTTCTTTGCAGTGTTCTTTCTCACAGGCCAATCTATCTCTTCTTAAAAAAAAAAAAAAATCCCTAGTGTTTTCACAGGAGTCTCCAACACTCTCTAGGACAGTATCTTCCCTACCTTTCAAATGAGGCCACCTTGGGATTAGTGTTGTTTTAATTGTATAGTACACTCTGTCTGTTCCTGATTGTAAAGTACCTAAACACTCTGCAAAACTGCAAAAGCTCATGTCTAAAGCTTGCTGGTTTTTGTTTTTTTCTTATCATCACAAGAAATTTAATAGCTCTGAGGAATTGATTGATTGATCCCAGGCAAAAACTGCTCCATATATGTTGCATTTTCTTTAAGCTTGTCTGGCAGACTTCTGTCTCCACGGCTGGTAGCAAGCCATTTCCCTTCCTTTCATCACCAATACTATGTAGTGTGTGTTGTCTGGAAGGCAGGAGCTGCAGTAGATAACACCCATGTCACATTGGTTTATCAGCTTTCTCCTGCTGAGAACAGCTGCAAGAATGTCAAGAGCTGCAGATTCTTCTCCAGCCCACTACTCCTTCCTACACAGGAGCAGGGTTGGATACTACTCTTTCCCATGTAGACTGTTGTAAGTTCCTTATGGAAACCTGAAGCACATTTAACTTACAGAGATTTTTTTTCATTAATTTCCAACTACTACAAGAGTGTCAGCCCAGCTCTGCTTCAGAGCACAAAGCCTGGCCCACAGCTTGCAGCTCGCTGCAGTGGTGCCTCAGAACCTGAGTAGAAAACCTAAACTCGCCCACCGTACCAGCACCAGTGCAGCTGCTACACGTGTGGCACCAGAGGGCACTTTCAGAGAAAGCAAAGTTGGTGTTTTTATAACAAATTAACAAGCAAAAAATAACACACACCCCCCAAACCACACCACTGAAATTGCAATTCCATTTGTTCTTGTTAATGTATTTTACTCTTACTGAGTGAACATCAGCAGCATTTAGATCTTGAACAGGTGTTACAAATGGCTTGATGATGAGAGAGGCAAGATTATCATGTTAATTGTCATTTCAAACATAGCTGAACTGCCCCAGCTGTGGTTGCTAAACATGTCTGAACCAGTAAACTGTTAGCCTGTGTTTCTAAGCTAAAGCATTTCAGTATTGAGCAATGGAATGGATTACCAGCTGTGAATATGACTACACTGTGGCCATAGATTGAGTGTCTTTGCTATAAAAAGGATATTTTAATCACATCTAGTCTCTTAGCCAAAAGCAACGAGAGAAAAATATGATAATTTGTACCTGTTATTGCAAAAAAAAAACCCAAAACAAAACAACAACCAAAAAAAAAGAAAACCAACACAAAAAAAAAAAACCACTTAAGGTGGCAGTTTATTTAAACTGGGATTCTGGAGAGGAAAATTAGCAGTTTCCTACAAGTAATGACAGGATTTCCTAGTTAAACTTGTGAATGTAGTTTATTCAGTCCTCATAATAACTTGTGTTCAGAACATACGAACTTTACCAGCTGCCTTAATCTTTTAACAGGCAACAAGCAACTCAACAAGTTGCATTTTCAGAGTGATACCAGATAATCTTCTAAGGCACGTACTTATTTTTAAGACATCCAAATCTGTCTTTTAAAGAAAGAGTGATCACTGAGTCTTTTTGTGAAAGGCACCATGTTCAGCAACCAACACTTTCTTGACAGGCTTACACCAGTGGGGAACTGCTCACAGGGGAGCTGAAGAAGGTACTTATTGAAACAATGCAGCCCTTGGTTGCAGCTCATCAAGAAAGAAGGAAGCAGGTCGCAGATGAAATTGTGAAGCAGTTCATGACTCCAAGGAAGCTGGCTTTTGAATTTTGAAGAAATGTGTACGTAACTTAGCACTTGATAATCCACAACCAAGTAACTGTTGTCTTCTGTTGTGTCATCACCCCCTAGTTATGTACAGCCTGTAATCGGTGCTTTATAAATAATGAGTAAATGATCATGAACAGCAGAAAAAGTTTAAAGTAGGACTTGTATCTATTTAAAACCACAATATGCAAAACAGAATTGATCAGTCTTGCAGAAAAGCATGTATGTCAGCCCAACATTGTATTTGAATGTATTTCATGTTGAAAATATAAATAAAATTTCCATTTGATGATGAAGGCTAACTTGGAAATTGTTTTAAATATGTTGGTAAGAGGTCATATCTCTAATAAATAGTAGCTCCATTTTCTTTTGTACTATGTACCTTGGTTTACTAGATTGTATTTCTTCTTGGGCTACTGAGAACATGCTGCACACAAAAACACAGTGAATGTTACAGAGTGGGATCAATAGAGAAAGAGTGGCCATCTGTGCGTTGAACACTGGAGAAAGAATACAGACTTGTATTGCTATCACCTTCCTCTGCCACTGGGCCACTTGCAGAAATCTCACTGTACTGTTTTTTTCTGGAGCTTTTTGGCTGATCTGAGTGCCTCTGGAGGGAGGAGGTCATCAAGAAGTTGTCAAGTCCTTGATATTCTCAGGTGGAAGATAGTATAGAAATGCAAATATTAGTTTCTAGTTACATGTAAACAAGTGTTAAATCATGCTGTGGAAATTAAAGTCACACAGGGATAGTTCTAGTACTGTCTGTTCTCTTTCACTGCACCAGGTTGTTTAAACTGGGGATACTCATTTTGGGATGTATTCCAGTGAGAAAATATACTTTGTTAAAATACCTCATGTAATATTTAATTATCTCCTTTCTTCAAAAGAACTCCAGTGTCTTCACTATGATTTATGGAAGAAAAATTCAAATTATTAGCTATTTGTTTTGATATGAACAGTGCTGAGTGCAAACTGTTTGATGTCTTGTATAGAATGGAAAGTTGCTAGCCCAGACAGTATTAGCAAAGATGGTTGTATTTGCTGTAGGTAACACAGGTGGGTTAACCTGGTTGTGTTTGTTCTGGGAACCAAGGAAAAGGCAAAAGTGCAAGGCAACCTAGTCCAACTGCATGAGTTTCAAACTTGTGCTGGAAATAGCAAGACTTAGCTTTTGTCTTTTTCTTTATGGTTTATGTGAGCTGGCATTTCTGATCTAATGCCATTGACTTTGTATTAGTGAAAATGTTTCATGGAGACTGTCTCCATAACCCACAGGCAAAGCATCTCAGTGCCAGCAAGGGCTTAACAATGAGTAGAAAAGCTTTTTTTTTCTAGAAGTAGAGGAGCAATTCTTAGGGGGAAAAAAAGCAGCTTCTTAAATCCAGTAATAAATAAGCTAAGTCTTAATTACTTTAGACTTTAATGATGACCTTCATGTTCTTGCAGTCTGCTCTTTGTCGTCTTCAAGCCATACGTAAAAGATAAGCCTTAAATTGACTTTAAAAGTGCTTTTACAAACTTACAGTGCAAATTTCTTGTTTAAAATATATGCAGATTTGTTCTGCTAGATTTATTTCATTAGCTAAGCATTAATTTTGTTATTCAGCAAAGGGAAATATGCTGTAGGACAAACAGTGCCATGTTCTGTTCTAGATAAGCAGATGGATTATTTTATAACAACAATTGAAATATGTTTTGAGAGGGCTAGAGAGGAAGGTGATAGGAAAACTATTTAGTATTTGTTTGCTGAACAAGCACTGTTTTCAAGTTCTGTGATGAATTCAAACCAACCTGCTTCTGAGATGGTACAGTTTCTCAGAGGAGTCTTGGTGAATCCCTCACTCTATTGTAATTACAGTTCATGTCCCAGAGACATTTAAAGGTCAAGACAAGGCAGTTTTCAAAAGCACACTGAAATGTTATCAGGCATTGTTCATTACATTTTCCTCAATTTGCTCATTTTGTTCATCTCACTGTAATAAAAATGTAGATAAAAGTCTGTGTTGAACTTCTTCTGGTTTTTATTGTTATTTTTTAAAAGCCTTAATTTCCCTCACTCTGGTTTTGACCTTTCTTCCTACCTTTTTAGGTGTTGATTTGTCATCTGATGTAGCTAGTCCTTGTTTTGAAGTATTGAGCTGGGATGCCTTAGAACCCCCTTCCAGGCAGACTTCAGGCTGCTCCCAGAGTGAGCTAGTAAGGGTCAGTTGTCCAGAGATGGCCTGGTCACAAGCCTGACTGGATGCTGCGTGTCCCTGTGCACAGCAGCCAGCTCGGGATGGGGGAAGGTCAACGAGGCCTCTTTACAGTGACACCTCGGTAGGTTTGGTTAAAACTGGTGCTTCAGTGGAAACACAGTGCTCACGATTTCTGTGCAAAAGCACAGATTCTGAATAGCTTCCCACAGCACTTCCACAATCACCAAGAGGAATGGTGAAACCTACCTGGATATTCATGAGCATTGTCAGAGCAAGCAGGCTGTCAGCAGCATGGAACCTGATCCTGAATGTGACTTCTAAAATTTTTTTTTCTCAAGGCCACCAGCTTTGTTGCTGAAAGAAATCATCTATACAACTAGCTGCAGTCCCTATAGCAAAGTAAACCCAGTATCAGCACAGGAAATGTGGTACCTTCTTTCTGTTGACTGGCCTTCAGCTAGCTAATTTATCAAAATTAATAGTTCTGTGATCATTAGAGTAGCTAAAGGTCAAGATAATACAAATCAGAAAATCAAGCAGTTAAGTGCTGAAAACCAGAAGCTGAACATCCAGCTGGGGGTGTGTGTGTAGTGAGGTACATAATGTGTGCCCTGTCAGTAAAGAAAAATTGGTTCAAATTTATGTGCCTGCGTTTACAGTACTCACACGGTCAGTTCCTGTACCTGTTGCTGTTTGTATCAGCTGCCAGTTCTTCCTCAGGTTGTCACCCATGCAGTGTGTAGATGTTTTTCCCAGTAGAGGGTTCTGAACAGGATGGATTGTGAAGCCCTTACCTTCTGAAATGAGGTGCCTGGAGATACAATATGTCTCTCATGTAGCATTTGTTCAGACCACATGAGAGCCTGCTTATCTACGGTGCCGAACACCCGCATGCTTAGCGTTCTCAGCCCTTTACACTGGCTTCTGCAGTTATTCCCACTCATATTTACAATTTCTCTGTAATTCCTCTCCCTTGGAATCAGCTGTATTTCAGTTACACCCACAGGAAGAGACATTTTTAGTTATCTGAGTGCGGGAGCGTACTAGGAAAGATAAGCTATTTAATAGTCAAAACTTGGGCTGACCATGGATGGTATCAGTGCTGCCTAACAATAAATGGTTGTTTAGTCTGTTTTGCAGGCATCCTTTCACTGTCTCTCTTCAGAGAACGTAAAGCCTGCGAACAAGGTCGGCTGAGAATAACACGGCATAGAGGAGTCCAGGCAGAGCAAGGATAAATCACCGCCCAGTTAAACGCATCCCATGTAGAAAGAGCTGAGGGTAGTAGAGCTGTCTTAAAAGGAATTCCAAACCTCAAGGACATAATTAAATCTTCTGTTTGAAGGACTTCCTGACTAAAGAAAGTTTGGTGCTGACACGCAAAGCTGTCACCAGGGTGGTAGGTTGCTGAGGCCGTGTTTTGGAGAGAATTCAGTTCAGTGGTGGGTCTTTCATTTCAGTCCCCCTTAAGGTGACATACTGTGCACCAGCCTGGTCTCTTCACCCTGCTCTTGGATCAGCTGCAAGAGCTGGGAAGACCCTTGAAAGAATTAAGATGCTTGTTTGATAGCATGGCCGTGAATGTGTTTAAAAGGCCAGTTGAAGGCTTAGATTTCAGGAGGAGTTGTGGAGTTTTTGGTGGTCTCTGTCTGGGGTAGAAGAGGTTCCCTTTATTCTTGTCTAGGAGCACCTGAAATATTTAAACTTGTTGTAGTTCTTGATGTCCAAGGCAGCTGACAAGTTCTGTCTGCTGCAAAACTGCTGTCAGTGTACTAAAGCCATGCCATGAACTGGTGAGAGTGGCTGCTGACCAGAGAGTCTCCTGACTGAGAACTCCTTTTAAAATACAATATTCCCCTTTCTCTCCAATAAACACATTTGTAGCAGAATCTGAGAGGTTGGATCCAGAATGCTTCAAGTGTCATCATCCAGGGATTAAAACAGAAGCACATATATGTGGCCCCTGAGGCAGGATGAGCAAACTAACATTTCTGGATTTAGGGGTTTTTTTGCTTAAGCAAGAGCATGGGTGTTGGTTTTTCAGCTGACTTGTTCAAGAAAAAAAAAAAAAAAGTAAAGAAGTATTTACTTAAAAGTAAAGAAGAATTGGAAGATGAGAAAGAAGTAATAGAAAAGTCAGAAATTCTTTCAAAATGCACCTTTGGCAAACTACATTTGGCTGCTCATAACAGCACCATTTAAAGGGAGAAGAGTATGCACTTTTAAAAGCTGGAAATCCTGATTATGCTCTACAGCTTTGCAGCTCTCTTCTAACTTGCCTAACCCCGCCAGCGCACAGCTTTCATGGCAGCCTTTCCTTCGCGAAGCAAAGAGGCTTTGCCTGTGTTCCTGCCCTGGCTGCAGGATGGGAACAGATCGCCCCCAAAGCTGTGCCAAGCTGGGAGAGCCGCTGCTCCACGGGCTGCGCACGGGCTGATGCTGCCCAGGGCTCAGGGAGAAAACCACGGGGCTGCCGGCGAGACCATTAGCGCAGTTCTGTAAACAGACCATGCTGCCGCTCATTAAAGAGCAGCGGGGAAAAGAAAGGACATTCCTGCTTCAGCTGCTGCAAAGGGGATATAATTGTAGAGTGCTACGGGAAAATTACTGCTGGGAAGGGGAAGTTGCAGCCTGAAGCACAAGTATGTGAGTCACTGGGTGAATGCAGCGCAAGCATAGCATGTAAAGAGCACATGCTGGAGAGTGTTAAATCTTAAACAACCCCCCCCAGCTCTTCCTTTGGTTGTGAGGATCATTTTCTGTGCCGGTAGAAAAAAAATTACTTGATTTACCAAAACCCCCGATCAGACAAACAGCTTGTTAGAACATAAAAATTTGCAAATGTTTCTAGGGCCTAAGCAGCAGCTACAGTCTAAATACCTTAATGAGATAAAAGGGGGGTTTTATATGAAGCCAAGGCTCCCTGATGGACTTGTAATCCTGCCAGAATAAAACAAAGCCATCAATTGTCAGCTTTGTGCTGAAATGTCCATGCTTCTTATGCTGTCCATCAATTCAACAGTTTTTTGTGGATGTTGTCTTACAAAAAAAATAAATAAATAAAACACACTTTGGATGGTGTGGAAACAAGCTATTTTTTGTTTATATAATTATCTGTAAATCTCAGTACACCTTCATATGTTACAAACACCACCATATTCACAGGAAAGGCACGAATGCAGTTTAAACCCAGTCCTTTGAAAAGCACTTTTGCCCCCTCCTTTCTCACACTTTCCCTCACACAGTGGGTCAGGCCTTTGTACTTGTGCTGGTCCGATTCATCTGTTTGCATGCGTGATTTGACGACATCCATGGGAGTAGCTAAGCCCCAGGCCAGGACTCCAGCAAAACCACCAGAAAGCAGCACAACAAGGAAACCTGCAGGAGAGAGTGAAGGGAGAAGGGCAGTTCACTTGCATCTCATTCAGCTACAGCCATCTCAGATTTGACAACAAACTTTGGTAACTTTCATATTTTTCAGGAGTTATTTTGTGCAGCTCTTACAGTTGTGTGTTTCCAGTGACCTCAGAGAATTTTTGCATATGTGACACTTTGAACACCACGTGAACTAGATGTGGTACAGCCTGAGAGCATTCACACCCTCTTCAGATGGATCTAATTTTTATAATTCTTGGGGAGATGCTCTCTTGCTGAATGTTACCTATTCAATCTTTTCTCAAAGTGGGTAGTTGCTTTTTGGAGCCAAATCACAACTAAGAACCTGAAGTCCCTTTACCTTCTCCACCTGGACTTTATATTCAAGCTCTGGACTGACCCTTATGGCTCCCAGGAGCTTCGTCCATGTTTAATTTCAAGTTATCCTGTTGCTGCATTAAGAGGATTTCATACCCACATTGGAGGCACCAGAGGGTGTGGTAAAAACCCCTCCAGCAGGAGGAGGAGGAGCTGCTTAGGGACAAGGTGGGGCCAGAGAAGCTCTGGCATGCAGGCTGCTGGCACCAGGCCTGGGACCAAAACCAGCACACACAGAGCAACCCCTCGTGAGGATCTGGGTGAGGTTTTATAGGTACTTGGTGATGTCTGCCCACAGCCTGGTTTCCCTCTTAGTGTGGGACTAAATAAGCCATTTTTGCAGGTAATGCCAGATGCTTTCCAATACCTACCTGGTTTATTTCTCCCATCTGGTGTGAGCCAGTTGCACAGAGCAGAATAGGAAAGGAAATATATTGCAGAAGCAGAGCAATCCCTGCAGAGTAATGCAGAACAGCCCTTGTAGAGACCCCCAAAACCTTCCTCCTTGACGATAACCTTCAGACAGTGCAGAGACCCTCGGTACTTTGGCTTGGAAACAGGCTGATGTGTGATGGAAGGGTGTGGGTTCCTCTGAGTCTGCATCCGAACTTTAGCCACTTCGCTAGGGTTTGTCAACACAACCTGCAACACCAGAGAATGTTAAACAGCGTTTTCATCTCCCTCCTGTAAATTCTTGTCTCCCAGCTTTTCAGGCAATAATACTGCCTGCGAGTTCCAGCAAGCTCCAGCCTCCTCCCCTCTGTTCCACCCTGCAGCAGCAGGACACGTGTGCACTGGGCAGAGAGGAAGGCAAGGCAGAAATCAACACCGGATATTGAATACCTGTAGCTACTTGCTAAACCAGATGGGCATGGAAAGTGAATGTCCTCAGCTATAGGGAAGCATACATCAGGCCTCTCATTTGTACCTCTCTTTGAACCAGGACCATCCAGACTACAAAAAAGTTAGCCCGTGTTGAGTCACTGACTGTTAGGAAACACCGAGAAACCTGACGTGCTCTGCTGGACTGCTCTGGAAGAGGGTTGTGACCTGGCACACATTTCTGCCCAGCATGCCATCGGCATGACGGGGTGAGCTCCACCACATTCACAGCATCTGTGGGCGGTCACCCTCATCTGCTTGTGGGAAACTGCTCCTGGACCCAGCCTCGCCTCCCTGCCCGAGGATCCTGCACCTTTGCCAGGCAGCATCACTTCTCAGTGGCACCCCGCGGAGTTTTAGGTCCTGGCAAGGCAGCTCTGTGCTCCGCCCATCCCTGCAGCCGCTGGGAAAGCACCGACCTGTGCTTTAACTCAGAGTTATGTCTTTCTTACATAAACACACCGTCGCAGCCACTTGGGGAGTTTGCTGCCTATGTTGTTTTCTCTTCCTTGTTCTGCGTTTGCTGCCAAGGTCTGTGTCATTTTAATGGCATGTTCTTAAGCCTTCTGGCTCTCCAGACCAAATCCAGCACGAGCTGCCCAGCAGGACTCGGCCACGTCACGGAGCCGACCAGTGCGGGGTCAGTGTGGGCAGAGCATGACCTCCCCTGCAAAAACAAACCCACCAGACTTGTTGCGGGCTCCCCTGTGGCCTCCCGGACCGAAAAAACATCCCCTGGCTTCCCAGCCGCCTGTGTTTGTGAACAAGATCTCTTATTGTGCTTTCCCTGTGTGCTGTTTACACACCCGGGCAGCGCCGGCGGCAGCTCCAGCAAGTGAAACATCCAGCTTGGACGGCTTGGCCTCTGCAGCCCCGTATCGCAGCTCGCAGATGGTACCGAGGACGTTTTTGTATGTGCCAAAGGAAACAGAAGAAACCACTGACACAGCGAGGACTGATGCAGTCACACCTTTGTAAAACCCCCGGACCTCGTGGGAAACAGGAGAAAGGCGACTTTTAAGGGTGAATGGCATGGGACAGCATCTGCTCAAAAGCACTGGCTGTACATTGCTGAGTCAAAACTAATTCCCACCTTACAGCTCATCAGCAAAGCTAAACTTCACCCTGACCCCTCTCCCAACAGATGCTTGTATGCAACTTGTCCCCGTCCTCCCCAAACTGACAGAGGCAGCTCTGCTTCTCTGAAACAAGGCATCTGCAACTGGTATCAGCAAGTCTGGTGAGAGGTACCTACCTTTTCTGTCCTGTATGTTTCCTGAACACAGTGCCAAAATCCTTTGTAGCAATTCTCAGTCTGAATTCGCACCTAGGAATACAGGGACTACTTTTAAATGCAGATATCAGATTAAAAATAAATAAAACAACAAATGCCATAGCAGCAAACCAGATAATTAACCATAAAATAACATCACCAAACTATTTAATTTCTTTTTTGCTAGAGACAAACACAAAAAAATACAGTGAAATATGCAGATGTAACACAGGTAAAGCATTATTGTGGGACTAGTTTTCTGAAAAGGAAGAGGAAAACAAAAGAGACTCTTTATTTTTGTTCTATACTCAAGAAATAAATCTTCAACAGGTACCTTTACTGTGTCCAGTGGATAACCCACAGCTGTGCTTAGACCACCTGAAACAGAGAATATGTTGGAGGTGGTTAACAGCACATGTCACAACAGACCATTTCACCCATCACAGAAAGACACTGGGGAATAGCAGAAAACAGCTCCAGAGCCTAGCAGTGCCTGGCATCAGACTTCTCGAGTTATGACATTTGAGCCAAGAATGAGAGAAAAATGCAGATTTCTCTGTGTGACCAAGGCACACTCAGAGGAGGAAACAGAGTATGGAAAACCTCAGGCAGGAACAACAAGATGGAGCAAGATGAGACAGGGAGAGACACTGAGAGCACTGCCCTGTGAAGGATGAAGGGAGGATACGGGGCTGTATTTGTTTCCCCTCTCAGTTTAGGCACTACAGCATCTTTGGACTATGACCAAGCATCCTCATGTGAAGGTGCAAAACATCCCCACTCACGCAAGAGAGTCTGAAGCAATTTTGATTTTCTATGATTGACTTGGAAATATTAAGGAAAAAAAAAAGCAGCAGTCACAAGTATGTTTATAAAAGAGGGGTGGTCCTCACATGTTACAGGTTGTCAACAATCTGTTTTGAAGAGAGGACAGATGCTCCTGCAGCTTCCAGAGACTGATATGTCCTGGCTGAAGCCCGCAAAGCACATCTACAGCCCTGGGTGAGGAATTCATGAGGCATTTGGGGTCACACCACCATGCAGGACTAAGCCTCTAAAGTGCATTTCCTACGTGCAGCAAGCACTGATGCAAAATCAGAGCAAGGAGCAAAACCCCAGGTATCCCGGAGTCCTGAGAGGCTGGGGCCGGATCTCCGCAGAGACCCCGCTCCCGCAGCAGCTCCGGGCTCGAGGATGAGAGCTGGTGCTGTGATTCGGGGGCAGGGAGGGATGAGAGCGGGCTCTGTGATTCGGGGATAGGGAGGGATGAGAGCTGGTGCTGTGATTCGGGGGCAGGGAGGGATGAGAGCTGGCGCTGTGATTCGGGGATAGGGAGGGATGAGAGCTGGCGCTGTGATTCGGGGATAGGGAGGGATGAGAGCGGGCGCTGTGATTCGGGGGCAGGGAGGGATGAGAGCGGGCGCTGTGATTCGGGGATAGGGAGGGATGAGAGCTGGCGCTGTGATTCGGGGGCAGGGAGGGATGAGAGCTGGCGCTGTGATTCGGGGGCAGGGAGGGATGAGAGCGGGCGCTGTGATTCGGGGGCAGGGAGGGATGAGAGCTGGCGGCGTGCCAAGGCAGCGGCTGCAGAGCCCCAGCACGGCCAGCTGACCATCGCTCCCGCCTGTGCCGTGACGGCATGGCCAGCCCCGGGGCCGGTGTCAGTCCTCCAGCAACACCCGCTCACTCGTAGAGCCTTAAAATAGCCACTGGATATGTATTAATCCTCTGAGACAAAGCTACTGCCTTAATGGCAAGTAAGGAGGGCTAAAGAGCTCCAACAAGGATTTCTCTAGGCTGCAATAACAAATAGATCTCAGATCACTGCATTTCTCAGCTGTGAGCTAAATGTTAGCAGGTAATAAAGGTGCTGACCAGCAAACTTCCTCCCAGTACATCACCTGCCAAGCCACCTGAGAGAAAATCAGGCTGGAGAACAATTCCACGTGAGTTATTTAGACAGAGATTAAGTTCACAGAAGTCCTGGATGAGCCCTTCGTGCAGCCAGACATTTAGAGATAGAAGGCATATCTGGTGGCTCACATGTTGAAAACTGCCTCTCACTGAGTCCTTCTTTAAAAAAGAAAAATTAAAACCCAAGCTGTTCAAAAATGTGTCAGTTGGTGTGGGCATGTTCACCTATGATTGCATGGCTGCTTGAGAACTCTGGTAAGCTCTCCCATGTTCTGGAGAAAAGCAGCAGCTGCCGTTGTGAGTCACCAGGAGACAATCCCAAAGTGCATTACTCAGAGGGAAATAACCAACAGCATCTTTCTTGCAGAAAATTGAGGTTTGTTCCTCAAAAACTTCTATCAAATCTGACACCAGATAACAGCAATGAAGGGGGGAATACATGGAAGAGAGAGAATGATGGAAGAGAGAGGGAAAGGGGGAACACACAGGCAATAATATGGCTTGAAGAAGCAACGGCTTTGGTCCAAGCAGAGAGTGACAGTGCACAAAGTCATCTGGGGACACCTGCCCTGCCCCATTGGCCAAAGCAGACATGGACACTGCCAGCCAGGGAAGAGCAGCACATAAGTCAGTGCCAGCACGACACTGCTGACATCAGAGCTGCAGTCCCCCGGCCCAAGCACCCCATCTCAGCTGGGAGGTTTTGACGCATCTCATCGTTTTCAGAATTCCTGAACCTTAGAGGAGATGGCCATGGGCTGAGCAGATGCTGGTGACACAGGGGCACCATGCACAGCTGAGTCCTGGCTCACTCCACTGGCTCAGGAAGGTAGGAGCTTTGGCTCATGCAGATCATATTCCAAGGATGATTTGGGTCAGTGTTTGACAAGAACTGACCTCCCTTCTGGAGGTATTTCCCTGTTCACATGCTAAGATGCAAAGACAGCAGCCCAGCAGGTTGCCCAAAACAGACTCTTTCAGCCCTAAAGGCTCCCCATCAACTTGGTTCCAGCAAGGCCCAAACACCTCCACTCGGGACGAGACCATAAAAGTAAATCTTTCACTTCTCCCAGCAAAGATGTGAATCCCCCAAACCTCCAAATAACCCAGCCTGCCATGAACTTAGGGGCACGCTAAGTAAGCCTGCATGCTACTTAGGGACACAAAGCACTCCAAGTAGTTGTCAGAGCTGAGGAGCTCAGCCAAGTCTATCAAAGGCTGAGGAATGAGGGCTCTGCACACTGTCACACGATATAAATAGCCTGGGATGAAGACAGCGTGACCCACACATGCCCTGTTTGTGCAGCAAAATCAAAGAAGGCCAGCAATGAACAGTGAGCATACAGGAGAGGGTTCCTGTGGGACTCCTGCTGAGTAACACTGCATCAGCTGTGACAAAAATAAATAGCAAAACCAGGTGAAGTACCATTTTTTTTTATTTTAGTGAGCCATTTTTTATGCCTCCTTTATCTGAGAGATTCCCAGGTATTGAGCGGAGGTTGCAGCATCCCCTACACACACAGAATGCACAAAATGGATCACTCACAGTCTCTACACAAGTCAGGTCACTCTGACCAGGCAACTCAAATAAGGAGCTGGAGGGGTGGCAATCACCAGGGAGCAAGTGGCAGCTGTACAGAGCCCACCAGGCTGCAACACCTCTGAGCTGTTGGCAAAGCCTTGGCTGAGACACCCAGCGGGAAGCAGCGATCATTGTCCATGCACTGGATGGGCAGACAGCAACTTTCAAAAACGTTTGTTCTGTGCATAGTGGGCAACATCAGTGCCCCATACCCTAAGCAAGCTGAGCTTCATTCAGTAACATGACCCCAGCAGGAGCTGCTTTAGCTGTGAGGAGGAGATAGCATGTTCCTTCTATAGGGGGATTGTTCCATCTGTCCTTGCACTGCATGTAACCTCGCAGCTGTGGGAAAGCCCAGCCATGCTGCAGACCCTGCTGCTCTGCCACCACCAGGTAAACCTCAGCTTCACTTCCCCAAATCTTTACTCCTGACATAAGAGTCAAGTCATCCTGCAGTCATCAACAGCCCTAGTCATCAGTCCCCATCCCCTGTCATGGCCCAGGCTGCTACTGTAGCAGGGTTCAAAGGATGCATGGGATCATAGGAAAATTCAAGTTGGAAGGGACCTCAGGATGTCTCTAGTCCAACCTCTTGGCCAGGAAGGACTGCTTCCTAAAACATCCAGCCACATTTGCTGGTTATAGAAAGTCTCCACAGTCATGTTTCTCTCATGTTTCTTCTATCTGGAGCCATAGCAGATCACTGTTTCTTGGGCTGAAGATGCTGAGTTTATCTCATGGCCACAGAATCCATTTCCCAAAGGTGGTGCACAATATTTGTGCAGCTGCCTGAGGCAGCCAGAGACTGGAATTCAAATGGGCATGACCTCTGCTGTTTTTCAGAAGTTCTTAAGCCATGTTTTCTCCAAGACAATCTGACAATAGATCTAGGTCACAAGAATGTAATTTACTAAACAGAAACTCTTATTTTTTGTGTTGCCTCAACTTGCTTGATGCTGTTCAGCTGGGTTCATAGACTCCTTAGAAACATGAAAACTGCTTCAGCTCTAGCCAACATAACCCCCCTAAACAAGCTCAGCAGCAAAAACATCCCAGTTCTTGCAGGAAAGCTGTCCAACCCCAGGAACTGTCCCATCTGAGGGGAAGGATGATGGCCCTGAAGCCCTGCCCAGGTATCTCCCATATGTCTATGGGCAAGCTCCCACCTCTGCCAGCCAGCTCCCACCTCTGCCAGTTGCAGTATCCCTCCTAGAAAAGCTCGGATCTGGACATAGAGGACAGGATGGAAAATCTTGCTCTCTGACACGCTGAGGTCAGTAAAGTGCCTTACAACAAGCAAAGACTTTTCTGGTCCCAGCTGGATCCCCACAGCCTGCATCCCCTCAGGCTGAGCCTGTGTCCGGGGCATCCATGGGAGATTCTTGCTGCATGGCCAGGCAGAACACGAGGGTAGAGCCTGGACAGGGGGTCACAGCACAAACCCTGGCTTTGCGTAGGAGCCGGGGCAGAAAGCCAAGGTGAATGGCCATGTACAAACTCTGCTTTCAGCTCTCCATGTTCCCTTGCAAAAGAAGTTTGTCCTTAGGCGGCCTGTCTCAAACTGTGCTAAAAAAGCAAAGGAGTCCAAGCAACAAATGCGATTGTCTCTGCCCCACTGTGAACACGAATTCCCAGAGGAGATTTGGTTCATCCCTCTGGGATGGACAACCCATTGCCAGCCCTAGCACATGGCTTCCTTCCCCACAGGGTGCTCTGAAGTCAGGAGGGAAACAGGAGGAGAAAGACAAGCTATCATGGAGGGGCTGGTTATATCCTCCTCTCCCATGAAGGGTCTCTCTCTGAGCAGAGTCTCTCAACACCCCAGGAAGACCAGCACCCCAAGCATAGGTACAGCAAGCACCTCCAGGGCTGGATGCTGCTGAGATGCCAAACTCACCCCACTTGCACATACTGGGTGATGGGCAATTAATGGGTAAGACTCAGCATGGTCCTTCCCAGGACAAGCACATCTGCAGCAGGACCACAGGCTGTTCCTGGTGAGGGAAAATGCCAAATTTCAGCAAATCTCAAAGTGAGGTCTGACATACAGGCTTGGGCTGGATGTCCCAGCCACCTGGCACGTTTACCTGGCCTTTCTGTCTGTGGCGAGCCAAAGGCTTTTCTCATGGTATTTATTGGTATATATTATCTCATATACTCCACTAAATCTAGCAAGATTTCAGCAAATAACTGAGACAGATGAGTACATTTTGTTGTTTAAAACAAAGATGTGTTTGAGCAGTACACGCTCTAAAAATGTCTGGAATTTAATCACACTTCTCTCCTGTTACTTTTTTTATATACAGCTAACCTACTTTCTCCCAGATCAAAGCCTTCTGCGTAGCTCACCATCACAACCGCAAATACATCTTAACCTACGATAATGCAAAGGTCGTTCATGCAGACGTTCTGAATGCAGTAAGAGCACTGTGTTTCCTCCCCTCCTGCCTCACAAATCACATCCTCAGCCCCCCAGAGCCACCATCCCAGCAGCCTGCTGGGACCCTAGATGCCAGACACGTGAAGGCTTCACTGTCCGGGCTATACAAGCTGGTTTGTATCTGCACAAAACCTATTACACTCTATCTCTTCCTATTAGAGTTTTACCCTGTCCCACTGCAATCAGACCTGAGGAGATTGCAGGCAATGACCTCAGCTGACCAAGCTGCAGCACTGCCTCTCCAGCAGCTCTGTGAACCTGCTCTGATGACATTTTCCATTTAATAAGGAAGAACACACTTTTAACAAGCAGCCCCCATCAAAAGACTCTCAACTCTGCTATTGAGACCTGCTGAACAAGGAGGAAACGCAGCTATCTGCTTTTGTCAACAAGCACTAATTCATGTATTTACCTCCGATGGCCCCAGCAATGAAATCCATCCAGAGTGCGGGTGCTGCCTTAATCACCCTGATGAGCGTCAGGGAGGTGGAAGGGACGAGGATACCGGTTCGGTCTTCCCAGAGCCCGGCCAGTCCTTCAGAGACACTGATTTGTCACATGAATCACCTTCCTACAGTCTGCTCTTGTCTCTGGGGATTGTGAGCCTTGTGGGTACTTGACGAATTTGTACACTGGTGGCGGAGCTGGGAAGCCTGGAACTGTTCCAGGAACACAGTGAATAAGTAATCCCGTGAAGCCCTGAAACGCTGCGCCAAAGCCGCTGTTGCCCGTGCCCTTTTGCCTGCAAAGTCCGGAGGGGTGGTGACTCTCAGGGCGAGGCTGGCTGTGAAGGGGCCATCCCCTGCTGTACTTACTAGCCACGGAAAACAGCTTTGCACACTTGTTTGCCAGAGCACACTGTTGGCTTGCAACCATGGAGATGCTGCATTGGTGGCTATTTACAGGATTCCTCCTCCCCCTATCCCAGCCCACTCTTTCTCCTTCGGATGGACCACACACCCTTTCCATTAATGAAAATTCCTCCTGCCTTTACCAAGCCATTTTTCTTTACTTTCCTAACGCATGAAACTGACCCTAAACTTCTACATAGATCCTCATGGATTATTACCCACTCATTATGTATACAAATGGTGAACCCCAGCAATTAATCCAACCATATCCAGAGTATTTGCTTCTATTTCAGACAGCAGTAGCACAGTTTTCCCAGCCCGTGGAGCAGCTCTTCTTTATCTCTTGCTCAGATGCCTAACCCCCTTTGCAACGTCAGCTCCTTGCAGAGAGACCTGCTGGTCAAGGGGAACAAAGAGCTCAAGGAAATGTCACATTGCCTCTTTATGCACAACAGTCCCGTTACCAAAGGGTGCCTCAAGTACGTGTGGGAGGTTAAACTTTGCTCAGAGAGACCCTGGAAACTAAAGCCCTGATGCAGTGAAGGGCTCGCCAAGCCGTGACCTGAATTGTACCCCTCTTGTAGAGGTTTTCCCGGGTCAGAGCCAAGGTACATTGGCAGCAAAGGGAAAAGAAAATTTCACGGCTGCTGCCCCCTGGGTCAGCTTTGCAGGGAAACTGAGGACTTTAGTACCCATTGCTGTTTCCTGCACATTTCCCAATAATCTGTTTCTCACTGATGTGCATTCTTTGGGGCTGATGTGCCAGTGACATACAGCACAGCTCGGTGTGAGGGCACAGAATTTCTGGGAATTGGAAATGAAAGGATTTTTATTAACTTGCTTCCGTGATTTCTTATGCATCCTTCCCTGAATGCCTTCTGTTCTGGAGAGAACAGATTATTCCAGTTTAACAACATGCAAGGACAGCAAAAACTTAAAACCAGAAGTAAAATATTATCTAGAGAGGTAGCAATTTAGCTGCAAAAACACTGTAGGTTATTTAGTAGCTCTTCCTTGTTATACCTGCTGTCCGTACAGGAGTTATTAATGGTTCGTCAAAAGTCTGTGCATGCCAAGTGCAGGGAAATCTGTTGTTTCCTCTTTTGCCATCATCCAATTCTGCTGCTGTCCTTGCAGGACCCCTCCAGCAGCAGAGCCAGGTATGGGACCTGTTGTGCCAGTGACACATGGGGACAAGGACACAGTCCCCTGTGGAGGGGCAGCCTGGAAGCAGATGGTGGGGGGGGAGTTGGGGGGAATTTTTCTACACATTGCAGTGACTGGTGCCATATCAGCAAGAAAATAGAGGCTGGCTGGCATTTTGCACTGGCTGAGTAAAGCATCAGGGCTAATTAGTATTTTCCATGAAATATGAAAAGACTAGGCAAAATTTCTACCTTCTTTAGCTGAGCTGGACAGCTCAAAGGGAATCTTCCTCATGAAATCTTCTGAGATTGTAAAAAAAAAAAAAAAAACCACAACCAACCAAACCTCCTTTCTTTTGTGAAAGAAAATTAATCTTTTTAAAAATCTTTTTAACCTCCACTCACATCAATGCCTCTAGCAAAATATTACTTGCTTTATATGGCAGGAACCTGACTCCATAACCTTTTGATAAAGGTTTTGCTCGCTTCAATGGAGCATACCAGGAGAGGTCAGGTTTTCTATTTGACTGAGATTGCTTTGCAAACAGAGGTCATTCAGAAGGTGTCCATACAAAGAAGAATATTTTGGGGCTTCAACCCTTTCACCTTGCCCCATGAAGGTATCACTGGGATAGCCAGCTCTGGAGGAAAGCACACACACAGCTGTTTCAGGGACATCTGCCTCAATCAGGCCTTAGTAGAGCAAGATGAGCCTCAAGCAAACACAGTCACCACTACAGTACTCTGTGCTCCTGGTGTGCAGGCAGGAATTAGGGGAAAATAGGATCCACTGCCATGCTCAGCCTGGCCACCACGTGATGGCAGCAAGGCAAGAGCACTCTGGAAGATGAGCCCCACACAAGGGTTCAAGTGCTCACACGAGAGCAAGTCCTGAGGAAAGTGTAATCCTGTGTGAAGGAAACCCCACTTGAGAAATGAAACCTGTGTTACTCCTGGCACAACCAGCACAGACCAACTCCCTGCTGAAGAGAGAGACACTCAGGCAGCAGTTCAACTTCCCTTAACAGGAGTCCTCACAGAGACAGAGACCTTGAAGTCTCACTCTTCTTCACACCTTGCTGAAGGAGCTTCCTCCTCCATCCCCTCTTCCCCAGATTTCAGAGGTATACCAGCCTCATTAATTTACCAGAACCAGGTACCCCAGTGCTACAGGCCAATAGACATAGTCCAAAAAATCCATCCCAAAGAAATCTTGAGTTATCAGGCATTTCTTCAAGACAAAATACGAGTAATTCCTGTCCCACTTTGACACAAGTGTCCAAGGACTGCAGATCCAGAGATCACTGCTTGTCCAGCTTGCAAATAAACACCATAGTCCACATCTATGCATGGAGGAGAGAAAGTGCCTGGTCCCAGCCCCGGTGGTCTTCTCAACACAGGCCCTAGGAAATCACACACAAAACATGTTTTGAGCCTTCACAAGGGATAGCATTCCACAAAAAGTAACTCACCGGTTCTTTCCTCCAGTAGCAAACTGTTCAAAAGTGATTTGTTCAAAATGGGCCAATTTCACAGGTGATTTTGAGAAAGCAGAGCATGGAAGGTGCTGTCAGATAAAACGACAGATCTGACAATATGAAGCAATCTGCAGGAAATCATGAGACTGAATGATAAAAATTGAGGAAGGCCCTAATTTTGCCCAGTGTGTGATGGATGAAACACTCCATTTGCTTCACAGAAGGAAGCAGATGTCTGACCACCCAAGCAGAGAGAACTGCTCCACAGTAAAGTGACAGTGGGTCTAGAGGGCTGGTTCAAGTTGTGGAACAGGAGGAAAGATGGGAAGGGAGCCTTTAGGTAGCAATCAGTGTTAAATAGCATCATGTATGTGAGACAAAATCTCAGGGGTCTCCTTCCACCCCTCTTCTTCCACAGCTCACTCCCAGGACATTACCAACTCCATCCATCCTGCAAAGCCTGTCCTCTTTCCTCTTTTGACTCTGCCACCGCCTGCCAGCTCATCTAGCCAGATTTGCTGAGAAAATGTTCCTTCCTCATTTCCTGCCATAACATGCTGCATTTTCTATCCCACCTGTGCTGTGCAATACCACACTCACATGCACATCCATCAGTTCCTGTCCAATTTATTTTGGAAAAATCCTTGACTGGAGAGACTGTTCAAACAGCCGTACCCCGCTACGTCACCGGGCTGTTTGCACATTGCGGAACAGGAAAGAGTGACAGCAGCAGTGCTGAGCTGGCAGGGCCTGGCACTTGGCTTGAGTGGTGGGGGTGGAATGGGGGGTGGAACCTCCTGGCTCCATCTGTGTTATGGATTTTCAAATCTAAGCAGCTCATTGTCTTTTATCTCAGGTACTAAAGGAAAACCAATAATTCCAGGGACTCAAGAACTCACAGCAGGGATCTCACAGCAAAACAAACAGGAGCAGTAAGGAAACCACTCTGAGCATTGGCAACTGCATCAGGTATAAATGATACGTGATTTCACCTCTGGAAAGCTGAAATAAGGTTGTAGCGTTTCTACGCACATTCCCAAGGGGAGAGAAGATAGTACATTTCCAAAAAGACTGAAGATGATTGCAGTAATTTAAGAAGTCACAGATTTTCTGACTTTGGGCAAGTCGTTCAATCTCCCTATACCTAATCTTCTCATCAGCATAACTGGTGTGTCCACTGCCATGAAGACACTGCAAGGATCCAGACACTTCTCAGAGAGCCACAAGTCTCTGTTCAGGAGTAAATCATGGGAAAAGGTGGAAGTAACAATATTAGCACCCATCCTACACAAACACCCCTGTGAAATTATGTACATATTAAAAATTTAAAGAGTTACATATATCTTTCCCCAAAATCATAGAATCACACAATCGTAGAATGGTTTGGGTTGGAAGGGACTTTAAACATCACCTAGTTCCAACCCTCCTGCCGTGGACAAGACACCTTACACTAGACCAGGTTGATCAGGGCTGCATCCAGCCTGGCCTTGAACACTTCCAGGGATGGGGCACCCACAGCTTCTCTGTGCAACCCATGCCAGGGCCTCATCACTCTCACAGCAAGGAATTTCATCCTAATACCAGTTTGAATCCATTCCCCCTTGACCTGTCACCACATGTCCCTGTAAAAAGTCCCTCTCTCTCTTTCTTGCAGGCTCCCTTCAGCTGCTGGAAGGCCCTGATTACTTCACCCTGAGCTGCACAGTCAGAAAGAGGAAGTTTGACAGTGCACGGCCTCAGCACGCTCTCAGAAAGGATTTTATGCCAGCCTGCATTGCTAGCACTGCAGAAGAACTCCTTGCTGTGATGGAGGGAGGGGATGCCAGGACTGTTATTGACCTTCTGACAGCTTTTTGAGCCACTTTCCAACCTCTTGCACATTTTCTGCACTTTAATGAACAGAAGATGTAGTCAGTGACTTGGCAGCAGGCTTGGAGAGCCAGGAGCAGAGAGAGGCACTCACCTTCCTGGCAATGAAGCACTCTTTATTTCATGATGTTAATGTGCAAGCCTCCACCTTCTCCTCAGAGGCACTTCAGGTGTTAGACTGTAAAACACAGCTGTCGCAGTAGGAACAGTCACAAGCCCCAAATCCATTGATGATGCTGATGCACTATCAATGCTCTCTCCAGAGTCTGTGTCCCTGTATCTTTTTCTGCAATATTCCCAAACTGTGTCTCCTTGAGATCTCTGATTTACACCTGTGAAAAATTGAAGAGATGCTACATTATGTTGAATAGCCAATAGTCTTCTTCCTTTGCAATTAGCTGATTTTATGTGATTTAACAACCTCAGAGCTACTTGGAAATTGTAATGAAAACTCAGCTCTAGAGCTATAAAGCATTATTATCTGGGACTTTCAGATCAGCTGCTAAAGTCACATGGGGAGGAGTTACTTAACTGAAAAACCTGGCACCAATGAGTTCATAAAAGAGAACTTTTTATAAATGCCAGCATTATTATGAGCTTATGTTAAGAGGGGATATGCACAAAGGAATTTTATCTTGCAGAAATAGAAAACAACTGAAACTACACTGAAATTAATTAAAATCTTCAAGAAAAAGCAAAGCATCTCCCTTAAAAAATACTGCTAAAAAACAAGTTTAATGCCAGAAAAGAACCCCATGTTTTGGGTGGGGGCAAAGAGCCTCTGATACCCATCTTAACTTGATCAATACTAATTCAGGTATCTTTGCCATAAATCTTTGTAAGCATTGTGCACTGTCCTAGTGCAGATATAGAACCATTTCAGCATTGTTCAGTCCTATGCCTCCAGCATTAACTTGACTTTTTCCATTGGCCCAACCTAGAAAAAAAAATATCTAAGCCAGAATTTTCCGTAGCTTTTTCAGGAGCACTCCCAACCTTAACAAAGAATACTCAAACACCGGTACTAACAGTGCCAGGCTCTGAATATCATAGGAAATGCACAGTTCAGGAGTTCAGGTGCCATAGGAGTGTTCACATCCCAGAGTTCATGTGACGTTTCTGTAGAGGCACAAAGAGGTTCCTGCTAAGCCTGTTCTTTCAGCTTACAAGAAATGGGTGCCTTTACTATAAAGCTACTGCAGCAACCAACATTCCGTGTGACAATTGGAAGCCTGCAAATGACCCAGAAGGAAGCTGCCTTGAAGGCAGGCCAACATATTAAAAAACATAAACCTTAGTGGCTGTGTTCTAGCATTTAGATTTAGCTGGACACCTAGTTTCCCAGTCACTGACTTTGCATGTGAATAAAACTTGTGCCAGAGTATTTCAAATAGATGATGTTGAAAGTATATTTTTATACCTGTTGGCAGTGAAAAGCAATTAGCCTCACAGAAAGGTTCCTGTAAGAACAGGATAACTTAAAAACAAAGCCATGAGGCAGGAAAAGGAGGTTCTCCTCCTAGTTCTGCCTCCTCTTCCCCTAGGCCAAATCAGTATTGCCAGTTTCCTTATCTATAAAATAGGCATAACTGCATCTTTTTACCTCACAAAAACAGCCTGAGGCTTAGGTTATATTGTCTGCAAATTCAGGCTGGAAAAATGTTATAAATATGCCAGCTACTGAGTTTTTATCTTCATTTCCTGAATGATTTCCCAACAGTTTTTGCTCACTGCCACGAATCACAAGTGTATTTGCTGAGTGACTGAGTAACGTGCAGAGGGAAAGATGGGCAAAGCTGCTGGGCTGATAGATGGTTATTAGCTCAGGTGACTGGACTCAATGTTCACTCTCTTATCTCAGAGTGCCTCTTTGTGGTCCCTGGCATCCTCAAACTGCGATGCTAAATAGCATTTGAGTTCTGCTGGAGATCTGCTCTCAGTATCACTTATTGCATGCACTTGCAAAGTCTTCTGGACTTCTCCAAGGAAGGCCAGAAGCAAAGAAACCTACTCCACCTGCAGCAAATATGAGAGAACATAGTCCTTGTAATACTTTGGACTCAGGTCCTTCCCCAAATATACATTAAAAAAGCAATTATAATCTCTTAACCATCATAGTATTATCACAGGCCAGAGACAAAGATGGGTCCTATGACAAGAGAGGACAAGACTCAGCATGGGTGTGTGCTTGTGAAGGTCTGCCCTTTCTGAGCCTTCTTGCTGACCAGAAAAATGACAGAAAAGACTCAGCAGTTGAGTTAACAAAACCCCAAGTATGTATGATTTTTGAAAATAAAGACAATGCCATGGGAAAGATTTTGGACTAATGCCTATAGGCAGCTTTTTCTGGTTTTTTGGTCTGTTCGTTTCTCATCCACTTCCAGGGAAGAACCCAGGGGTCAGCTATGGTTTTGTATTTCAAACAAAGCACAAGACAATTGACTATGGACAGGGATAGATTCTTGCTCGGAATGAACAAAAATGTTGTGGACTGTTTAGTGTGCAGGTTATACTTCTTTCTCTTGCCTTCTCCAAAACACCAGTAACCCAAACTAAACACACAATATGACGTGGAGCAGAGGCTGAGACAAACAGCAGAAGGTGCATGTCAGAACTTGGCCACTTCTGCTTAAATTGGAAAGGGGCAGGCTTCCCAGAAGGTATGGTGCCCAGTAATAATAATCTTTCCATTTTAGCAGGATAAAACATGGAAAGTTGGAGCTAGACCAAACTTTTCAGGGCACCTTACAATTTAGAGCATACTAAGCCACTCTTGTCCCGCAGCACCTCTGCCTCTGCTTCTCACAAGCTCAGCATTTCAGATATTAGCCAAGGCAGTTGTTTGTCTGCCATGATTTCCCTGGGAACAGAGGAGGTTTTACATGCTGGCACCAGGACAATGTGGGGGCTCACAAAGCCCCTACCCACCAGATCTGTAAGCAAGGCAGCTCTGTTTCAGCGGCCCTCAGCTCTTGTACAACTGCATCAGTTACATTTCATGCTTTGAAACATCAGTCTTATCAAGGGATTTTATCAGGTTGGGAAGTTTCAACACTTGATATGCAGTACCTTTGAAGCCGGTGGGATAATGACGTCAGAGAATACCCTAAAGCCACTCAAGGTCATAAAGTTAATGGATAATAAAGGCATCACATCCCCTGAGAATAATGACTTAGCTGCTTTGTCTTCAAGTACAGCTGCATCCAGAGGATCTGGAGTATCCCACTGCCCTGACTCAATAACATAACATTGAGTGGGACAATGCAAACAAGAAATAGGGCAGCAAACACAGGAGTGTTTAGGAAAACAAAGAAAATGGACCTGAATCCACACAGGTACCCATTGAATTCACCTGGAGAAGATTATTTTTCAGACAAAGGGGTGCTTCCATACAGCAGCTTGGTGCCTGCTTGTTTCCTATGTACATTGTGTCCCAATGTTTCTCTCATTTCACCATATGGATTTATTTGTCACTACTTTAGATGCCAGCCATTCTGTAAAGCACTTGATGATCATCAAGCTGGACTGCAGTTTCTGGGAAATCCAAGGTTTTCCTTGAAAGCAGTTTGCTGGTGTAAATACAATGTTCACATTGCACATGGTCTGAATGCCACCCATGTTCACATAACATGGGGCACACAGGGAGAGCTGCTGCCCCAAAGAGCCTTTGAAAAGTGATTCAGGAAACCAAAGAAGGTGCTAGGAAGAAGCTCAAAGTCCAACCATAGCTAAAAACAGAAAAAGAAACGGATATATTTTTCTGGGTAACACGACGAGTGCTGAAGTTGCGATGATGCAGCAATGCATTACCTTAGAGGCTGAGGAAGGGTCTGAGGACAGAAGGCTGTACGAAAGAGAATTCCCATGCAGAGTAGTCCCAGAGCTGGCCAAGCCCCAGCAAAGCTCTAGGGAGCAAAGGGGAGGCTCCCCCATCCACCACCCTCCACATTGTAGTGGGACCTTTCTACTGGGACATGGCCAATTGTTGATGCCAAATTCACAAGCAAACAGAAAGATTTTGAAACACTTAAGTCAACAATGTATATTTCATTGCATGCCATTGCCACCGGAATTTCTATGAGTTTATCGCAACTCCACATTTTTGTTCCTTTCCTACTTCATTCTGCCCCACTGCTCTTTTGCTTCATGTTAAACTTACCTGCAGTGTCACACTGCTTGGTCTCTGCCTTTTTCTGTTCCCTTCCCTAGACTCCTCATCCCCTTGCCCACGTTTCAGTTTGGGGTCACCTCCTCACAGATTTGCCCCGTGTGCCATCAAGGACAGCAGACAACCAACAGGGTCACTTCTTGCCACAGGAATGAGGAGAAACTTTCTCTACTATCTCACCCTTCCAGCATCCTCTGCAAAGCCTCTTCCACCTGAAAGACAATGGGACAAAGAGAAGAGGTGCTTTGAGGGCTTAGATTAAGTTATAACCTTTTCTCTCAGACACATGGCAGTGCAGCTGCTGTACATGCTGGTAGACTCTGTGTGTTTCCCAAGCTGCTCTGGGCTCTTTCTTTTCTGCCTTCTTTATTTGAGGGGCACCCATTTCACCATGCAGCGGGGAAGTTCAGTGGTCTCAAAGAAGAAGAAAGCAGGAGAAGTACAACCCCTCACTCCAGCACTCCAGGGGATGCATCCCAGCAGTTGTAAGTTATGACTGGAACAGACTCAGCAGAATGAGAAGGAAGGCAGTCACAGCTGAGCCAAATCCATGGAGCCTGAAGGGCACAAGAGTCCCAAAAGGCATCTGAGTAACACTCTGAGCCAGAGGCATCACACATCAACAAAGTGGACACAAAATCAGACACAGCTTTTGAAATATCTAGAAAAATAGCCTGAGTGAAAAGGAGAACCATCAAATCCGGGTTTCCTTCAGTGTCAGGTTAGGTGCTCTCTCCAAAACTGTATCTATACTGCATACATCAGGCCCTGGATCAATATTCAAAATGCTTGATCTAAGAAAGGCTACCAAACTGTAAGAGCTCTAATACTTCCTTCCATTTATCACACAAATACAAGCATCTGTATTGACTCACTGTCCCACCCACACACAAGATTAATAAACTCATCCATATTCGCACAGCGTTGACACACAAGTGTAACTTGAACTGAAAACAAAACAAAACCCCAAGCAAGAAAAAATTAACAAAAGTCAAACTCCCCAGTGGGACTAAAGCCATGCTCATGCCTTAGTGAACCAGCCCTGGACATCTCAGACTTTATACCAACGAGCCTTGATGTTCTCTGCATAAGTACATAAAGTGCCCACCACCCCTTTGAAGTGCTCCAACAGGGTTCTGTAGCATTGAATAAAACATTCTGTAATATTAAATAAAGCTTATTAGGAACAGCTCAAGCATACAGGAACAAGACAGGCCTTGGGAGATTGCAGCAACCTGGGAGGGGCTGCACAAGCACCACCAGCAGGATTAGAACTCAAGTGATCTTGACAACCTGGAAATACAATCTGGAAAATGCAATTTAGCACAAACAGCTAGGAACAACTACAGAAATAACCTGCAAGGTCAAGGTAGGGAACATTATGGCACACAACTGACCTACTGGAAGGGACCTGGAGCACATCATGTGTCACAGGCTGCCCGTAAGTTAACAATATCATATTGTGTTATACTATGCTGTGTATGTTATGTGATGTGATGTAATGTGATGTGATGTGATGTGATGTTATGTTATGTTATGTTTGTTATGTTATGTTATGTTATGTTATATGTTATGTTATGTGAAGGCTCTTGCGAATATCTGATCTCATATTCAGATACAGGAACAAGAGTGTTGTCTGTAAATACCCAGGGTAATCTCCCAGAACTCACTGAGCAAGGCCTTAGAGCTTGGTTCAAGAAACTCCACATCAGCTGAAGAAAGAGGGTCGTAAGAAGGTTCAGAGATCAGAAGATAATTATTAATATAACTCAAAGAAGAAAAGACTAAGACTGAAACCATCTTCAGATAATCTAGAAGTGCCTACAAAGATAGAGGAAAGGTTTTCCCTGACTATTGCGGGCAAACAGTAGAATTACAAAACCACTTCTAGTAGAGAAGGTAATTCCTCTGAGGCAGCTTGCTTGAGGGAGATCAGAGGATTTGAAGAACAGATTAAAAACACTTTGGCCAGGAACCTTTGAGGTGAATCTGATCCTTCCAAGGCTTGTGCTACAAGACAGAGGTGTATAACATCCGGATTTTCACCTGCAGAGCTCTGCAGATGATTGCAGTTTCTCCCATGGATCCAGGGAGAAGATTCACAGAAAGTCACTTCCACTTACACTTGCATAAAATGCTTAAGGAAAAACAGCTGATACATGATACCTGTCTGATCTCAAGTACTGGCTATAGGTGTGTAAGTTCAGCAAAATCTAAGGTTCCTATAAGGAGGTGGGTGATAGAGCAGGAGTGGGCAGCTCCCAAAGCCATTGATGATGTGTCAAAGGGCAGAACCAGCCCATCTACCTGCTCTCTAGTACCAACTGGTCATCCCCAGGTAGGACAGGTATGTGAATGAGGGAACTCAAAGCATCCTACAGACACCTGGGTGCTTGATTCGATTTGAAAGTTTTTAGGGATGAGAAGGAACCCAAATGAGCTTTGGGTTGGAAAAAGGTATGGGGAATGTCAGGCATTCATTGAATATTTTGCATTTACATCTTGTCTACTTATTAATTGTAGTGATGGTCCAAGAGCTGCTAAATCTGGGACAGGTTCTCAGTTTTTTCCTCTAGTAGTAGTTTCAGACCTCTTTGAAAGCATCCTTGTCTTTGATCATTTGTTTGTGTGATTTCTTTGCACAGAAGGTGAAAGCTGGATTGATTTTTAATGTGCTATTCCACTGCAAGATTTTATTGACTTTTTACAGAGGTGCTACACCTAAAAAACAACTGCCATACCATGGAAAGCAATTAAAAAAAAAAAAATCTACCCATCTGCTTTTCCATTCTGCTTCTGGAATTTACCCTCTAAAAGCAATTTAGGCTGTGCAGGCCTTGAAGAAGATCCCGTTATTCTTAGTAAAGCTGGAATAGGCTACTTATTGTTCTAGGCCACTGGTATTCCCCTTTCTCAGACACTGCCTGCAGAAATAACGAGCAGCTTAAACAGGGCTCCCTTTTGAAACTGTCAACAGCTTGAGTTCCCCATTTAAAGGCTCTGGCATCAGGGCACTCTGAAGCCAGGCAATGTTAGCAGGAAAGCAGAACTAATACAGAACAAGAAAAGCCTGCGGGGAGGGGAGAGGCCCCTTGTGCAGGGTGAAGTGCAGCAGTGGTGTAAGACTGAGATTCAGGGCTCTGTGAAGCCCCCTGGGCAGCAGGCTGCTGGTTTGTGGCTTTGACCACCAAAGATAGGGTCTCACTCCCACACTGCCCATTGTGCCGTGGGGTCAGCATTTAGCACAAAGCCCATATCTGCTGGTGCAACCCTTCCTCCCTTCTCTGGGACAATATTTTGTGGGGGTGTCTGGTAATAGAATTACAGAATGGTTTGGGTTGGAAGGGACCTCAAAGACCACCCAGTTTCAGCCCCTCTGCCACAGGCAGGGACACCTCTCACTAGACCTGGCAAGTGTCATTCAGTTTGCCCTGGAACATTTCCAGGACATTCACAGTTTCTCTGGCAACATGTTCCAGAACATGGCCAGCAGATCGAGGGAGGTGATCCTGCCCCTCTACTCAGCCCTGGTGAGGCACATCTGAAATGCTGTGTCCAGTTCTGGGCTCCTCAGTACAAGAGGGACATGGAGCTCCTGGAGTGAGTCCAGCGAAGGGTGACAAAGTTGATCAAGGGACTGGAGCATCTCCCTTATGAGAAAAGGCTGAGGTAGCTGGGCCTGTTCAGTCTCAAGCAGAAACCACTGAGAGGAGTCTCAGTCAATGTCTACAGGTGTCTGAAGGGAGCCTGTCAAGAGGTCGGACCCAGGCTCTTCTTGGTGGTGCTCAGTAAGAGGCAGTGGGCAAAAATAGATGCACAGATGTTCTATCTGAACATGAAGAACTTCTTTACTGTGCAGTGACCACAGACTGGAATAGATTTCGCAGAAATAGTCTGGAGTTTCCCCTCAGTGAAGGTATTCAACAGCCATCTGTAATTCTGTGCTCTGTAATCCCACGTGCTCTGGGATGACGCTGCTTAAGCAGGAAGGTTGGACAAGATGACTCTCTGTGGTCCCTTCCAGCCTGAGCTGTTCTGTGATTCTGTGAACAAGCTCTCCCAGGAGCCATCTCTTCTCCAGGCTGAACAGCCCTGACTCCCTCAGCCTTTCCTCGTGTCTGACAGGCTTTTTACCCCTCTTAAAAGCAGGCACCCCCTCCAAAGTCCTCATGATATCAGCTCCACAGGTTTTCCAAGCATAAGCACTCAGGGATCCCTCTCCCAGGAAGCAAGACCCCCCAGGACAGCCTCCCCGAACCACCCAAAACAATTCAGGCGCTATTGATGCTCCACAGGAAGGATGCTCTACCCCCTCCAACCCGCCAACCACCACCTCCCCAGCCTCCCAAATTTTTTCAACCTTTACTTCTCGTGCATTAAGCAGCTGTTGCAGAGAAAGAAGTAAAGGTTGACGATATGGGGAGAGGGAGGTGTCGGAGAGGCCAAAGGGCCGCCCAGGCTCGGCACCCCCAACCCCGGCACCCGCATCCCCGCCCTGTCCCTCGCCGGGAGCCGCCCCCGCGCAGCCGCCAGTGGCTGGGGGCGGCCTGGGGGGAGTTGTCCCTTCGCCCCCGCCCCCGAGGCGCGGCCCGGCCCCTCCGCAGGCTAGAAAGGGCTGGGCGGTGGGGGCGCAGTGGCAGAGCGCGGAGCGGCGCGCAGGGCCCACGCTGCCGGCATGGCTCTGGATTTCCTGGCGGGATGCGTTGGCGGTGAGTGTCGGGGGGCTGCAGGAGAAAAATAATCACTAAAAAATGGTGGGGAAGGGGGACAGAGAAAAAAGGGAAAGGAAAGAGAGGGAGAAGAGAGTGAGAGGAAAATAATAATTAAAAGCAAGCAGGAAAAAGCTAGAGAAGCAAAAGGGGAGCAATATAAAAAGGTAGGAAATAGAGAAGAGGCGTAGAAGGGGATAGAAGGAAATGTTTTTAAAATGCGGAAGAAAGGCAGGCAGGTCGGCGGGGAGGGCTGGGCGCGGCTCTGTTATTTTGGGAGCGGAGGATGGTGCCGGGCGCGGTGAGAGCGGCCCCCGCTGCAACAGGGGCCGAGCCCGGCCGGGAGAAGCTGTCGGGGGTTCCCGTGTGCCGGGGGCGCGCCGATCCACGCGGCCGCGCCGCAGCGCCGGCCCTGCCCGAGGGGCTGGAGGGAGCGCGGGGTGCGCACGGGGGTCCGGGGCGAGCGCAGGGGGGGCGGCGCGGTCGGGAACCCCGACCTGTGCACAGCCACCCCGGGCAGCTTTAAGATGGAGAGACCGCGTCCTGCGCTTCCCCGCGCATCTGCGGCCGGCCTGCCGCCTGCTATTTTTAGCAGTTATTAAATTGTGTTCAGAAGACTTATTCTCGTGGCTTTCGGGTATTTGCACTTGCTGTTTTCCGTGCCAACCTGGCAAAGATTTTTTTTTTTTTTTTAAATTCCTTTTTTCAGCGTCTCTGTGATTTCACCCTAGTGCTCCGTGTCTCGCCGGGGTTCCCTCGGGGTCAGCCGTACCGCTGGCCTTTCCGTGCCGAGCACAGTGCACATTGCTGCTTTTCTATCTTGGGCTGTGTCGCTGCCCTGCTGGCCTTAAACAACCTGGACTGCACCATCCTGGAGCAGGCACTGTGCTGCTGTCACATCTTCCCTGGGAGAGGGAGGGCAGCTCTCCCCCCGCAAACGCGGGAAGGTGCGCTGACGCTCTGCGAGTTCTCGCTGTTGTCAGCGGTCATTAAGGATTGCTGGGTCACAGAAGTGCAGAGCCAGAGGGTTCATTGCTTCAACCTGGGTGTGCAAAATGCCTGTGTTCACATTGGTGTAACTAATAGGCCTGCATGTGACTTCTAAAAAGTCCTTTGGTGCTAGAATATAGCAAAGGTTTTTGGTAATGCATGGTGCCTCTGCAGGTGCTGCTGTCGCGTCTGGAAAGGCTGTAGGCAGAGAGCAGGAATGTTCTGCTGCCTTTAGAGATGCTGACGTGTTTTCTGTGCCTGCACAGAGTAATATGTACATGCAATACTGTGCTTTAGAGGAATCCTGCATTTTTTGCCCACTGGGCTCGCCTTGGGCTGAGGCCAGGAGTCATGGCTGCTCATTCCATATGGTGTTGCACAGTCTGTAGTCACGCCTCTCAACCCTGCCTGGGGCTCAGGGGCTTCATGGGAAGCATAGAGGCACCTGCTACTGGCCTGAAGGACTGAACTGTAGATATCTTATCTCCTGACTTGGTAGGCTGCTCTTTACCAACCACGCTGTGCACTCACACCTCAGGTTGGTGGTCCTGCTTGGGCTACTGTAGCCCCAGACCCAGGAAGAAAATTCAGAGTAATAACCATGGCATTTGTTTTGTTTCAGGTGCTGCTGGTGTGCTGGTGGGACACCCTTTTGACACGGTTAAGGTGGGTTGATTATGAAATATATTTGCCTCTAAGTAGAAAATTTAGTTTCTCCGAGGAATGGGGGAGGAAAAAAAATCCCCAAACACTGTAGGAGTGTAAATCTGCGTGGGAAAGCTTGGAGCAAGTCTCCAGAGCTACTGTTTATAGATTCTTCAGTCTCCAGCTCTTCAGAAGTAAAAACTTAGTAACATAAACCCTGGCCTTAACCTGCAAGTTCAGTGCAGTAGCAATGTGGTATTTGGAAATACAACTTTGCATTTAACTAAATTTTGTTCTAAGCTTGCTTCTCTGCAGTTGTTCAACACTAACTGCTAAAACTGCCTCTCCCTGCATTTGTAACTCAAACCCACTTTGTTAGCAGGTTGAAAGATTAGTGTTTTGTTTTCCCCTCAAGCTGTGCTGTTACTCTTTAATTTGTAGCATCAGCCAAACGGTGGAAGTCAATAAAAATCCACAGCATGGAGCTTGTCTGGGGGCTTTTTCCTCCAAGTATTATTACTTATTTTTATAACTTTCCAAGTTAAAATTGATTTTTCGATGGTCTGTTAGTTGTGCATGTTATGCATACTTCAGCTACTATAAATACAAGATTTGGGGTCTCCTGGAGGCTCCCTCAGCCAGGGCTCTCAGGAGTCCAAGCCCATCTTTCAGAATGGAATGACAATTTAAGTCATCTTTTGGCAGCCTTATCCAAAGTCTTGCACTGAAGAATCGATGAAGGGATATCAGTGTATTCCCTGCTAAAGTAGTATATCAGGTCACTTGACTGCAGCAGACAGTGTGCCATGTAGTAGATCTACATTTGGAATACCTTTACCTTGCTGAATTTAGATATACAAAGTCTGTGGGCTGATAGTGGAACCGAGGACCCCACCATACTCTGTATTCCAGCAGATGGTTAATTCAATACAGCATTTCTGAGCTAGTGGATTTTGGTCCTCCTTGCAAGCTTGCAGTGCAAGCTGCTCAAACAGTAAAATCTTTTTGTTGCTCAGAATGTGGTACACTGTGGACAGTTAAATAATTCAGCTGAATTCTAGAATATGTTTTCAGGAATGGTATTATCCAGACTCGCACAATTTTTCTTATGGTGGTACAGGGCCAGCTGTCTTTTTCTCTCCCATCCTCCCAAGTTTTACATGCTTAACTGAAGGTGATCAGTCATTTCATTGAATCCAGTAAAACCGCTAAAATTCTGTACTCAGACTAAAGGTAACCATGTGTGGATTTTTTAGGTGGGTTTTTTTTTGTAATTTTTTTTGGTTTTTTTAATTGGAACAGCTACTGCATGAAACTAAACATTTAACTGTAAAAACTGGGACTCCCATGCTGGTTTCAGCAGATGTATTATTGCAAAATAGATGTATTGGCTTTGAAAAAAAGCTTCTTGATTTACAATAGAGCAAATAATTTGTTTCTGGATGACTTAATTTTTTATGAAATCCAGCATGGCACATGATATTTTCATATCCTTTAGAAGGTATTGTAGGTGTTTATCTATATTTTGTTAGAGCAAATACTAATGTTTGTATTATTAGCTGGCATAGTCACCACTGTGTGTGGAAAAACTAACTCTAGCTACACTTTAGGGAAAAAAAAGACCTTGCATAACTTGTGTATGTATATATGTTAAGATTTAACTTTTTATTGTTCTGCAGTATTTAAAGGGCTAGCTGGTAGTCACGTTAGACTGTGCATTTTTAATATAACTGAACAATGGGAAAGCTGCTTAGATAAGCCAAAGTTTTACTTCTGTCCTGGCATTTAAGCTCGTTTTTGGCTGGTGCTGGTGTTTCACAGGGCGGGGAGGGGGATGGTGGGACACACAGGGAGACATTAAACCGGTGAAGTCACCCTGCGAAACCTGCAACTGAGCTGATCTCAGAACTGGCGAACTCCTTATCCCTGGTTTGTTGATGTAATGTATAAAATTGCTTTTTTGCTTTTAACTGCCTTTACTTTCTGAGCTAGGGGCTGTCTTCATTAACAGCAAAAGTGTTACTTTGTTGTAGATGACAGATAAGCCTCATCACGGGAGAGTTACCTAGTAAGTATAGCCCAGGTGAACACTTCTGTTTCTCTCAGTCTTAATTTATTCCCAACTGCATTAGTTCAAGTAAAGAACTGAAAGATTTATGAAGCCTTTTCCCTTTTTAATTTTAAACTGGCGTGTCCCTCTTCTACAGCTATGGCATGGAGGGAGCGGGGTTTAAATATCCCTTTATATTTTTTTTAAATGTAGTTTTATTCTGAACCTTCTTTCTGCTATGCATTTCTGGCTGTATACACTCCCACCCACAGTGCCTCTAAAACTGAATCTCAGGCACACTGCTGTTGAGGTCTTATCCACTACATATTCTTGGATGATGTTTTTGTTGATCGAATACTTCTGAAGTCACTGATTTCCCACATTATTAAATGCTTGGACTGTTTTGGAGATGTAGTGATTTGGGGTTTTTTTATTTAGTCTTGAGTGCCTTTAGTGATGTGAAATTACTGGATGTTATTATTGGACCTAAAACCTTAGTAACAGTGTTTTCCAATAAGAAGGAAGCTAAAATATTTGTCAATGAATGGAACCAGTGGATAAACTTTGCACATAATTCATCTTTCCTATAGTTGTACACACCAAGGAGCTTGTTGAAAATGGCATTAACATGCATGAAAATGCAAGTTTTATGTGCACTCATTGCCTTACGTGGCAGTTTGCTAGTGTGGGTACCCTTATGTGACCAGCACTGTGCTCAAGAGAAAGGTTTTCCATTCTTAGACCTGTGGAGTCAGTACTCTAAATATTCTACCCTACAGCAAGGCTCAATTGGTTAATATTTCCCAAATTGTTTAGACAAAAACAGTGGGAGCTGTATGCCACTAGCAAATTAAGCCCATGTACAGGATATGATTGATTCTAAACTATTAAACACAAGCAGAAAAGATAAAGTAAGAAGGTTCCTAAGATGTAAATCTCCCAAAGCCCATACGTGTGGAATTCACAGACAAGGTTTAAAACAATAACAGTAAATTCTAAATGGAGTAAATCCTTTGTTTGTGGAATCGTGACAGCTTGTTAAGATTTGCCTTTGCTTGTGGATCTGCTTCTTCAACAGTTTTGACAGTCTGTCTACCCTCCAAAAGTCACTTGAAGTGACAAAGGATTTATTTGCTTTGAAATCCTACTGTAAGCCTGCTTTTAATGCTGAGATGTTGCAAGACCCAAGGTGATCTCAGCCTTCCACTATGGCGAGCATACACTAATCTATATACTAAAAAGACCCTGAAAACTGAAGTTCTGATTTACAAAGCATAAAATAACGTGTTGTAGGAAAAATACTAAAACTGTAAATTTATTTTTGCTTTGAAGAAAGCTAATCTGAATATAAGATTCTAAAAAACCACCTCCATAAACCATTTTCTAGACACACATATTACAGGTATTCATTTGCTGTGGTGGTGTCTTTTATTACTTTAGGCAACCATGAAAAAAAATAAGTTTAGGAACCTTTCACATACACATAAGATTTTTTTATTTTGCTCAGACTGAAGAGCAAAAGAGACTGAAGTTTTTTGCCCTGGAGTTGCAGCAGCATTAAATCTTTGATAAGCATCTTTTCTGAAGAACATTGCAGCCCTCCATGCTGGAGATCAAACACAGATTTATAACTGTATCAATCCAGTGCAATCAACTTATTGAGTTTATTGCTGCGTAGGGCTTTGCCTGAGCTAAGTAAAACTGAGATTTTTTTTTTTTAAAGTGTGCTGAGAGCAAATAAGCATGAAAAAACAGAATTTGAATTTTCCATTATAAGTTAAAAAGCATCCAGAAAAGGGCCTGTCTCCTAAGACCACCAGTTACAGTATCATCTATCTCTCCAGCAGAACATACTGTTTCAGTTTTGGGAAGGTTAATTGCTTTCTAACATTTAAAGGTTTGAAGCAGCTACACTCTCACCAATTGCTTGCACTCCGCAGGCCAAAAAACCAAAACAGGCTTAAATTTAAAAGGACAAATAGTTTTTTACTCCTTCCCTTATGCAAAGACAGACATGGTAAGAGTCACTGCCCAGCTACCCTCTGAAAAAAAAAAAAATCAGATGTCAATGAATGGGCCCAAATCTGGCAGTCAGAAACACTATGGGTATTGTTGAAAATTTCCATCCCTTTAAAATTATCCTAACCTCATGCTTGACTTGCAAATAATTTCTTTTATTAAATTGTCTCAGGTTTGCACAGGTATTCCTTAGTGTGAACAGAAGTATTCTTGGCAGCTAAAGAAAGCCCCTATTGTAGCCTGTACTGGAAAGCATCTGTTTGAAATTCTAGATGCCAATGTACCCTTCCACTTACTGGTTTGGTAATAGTCACAAGAAGTTAATAATCCTCTTCCCCTCATGTTTTCACCTCCAAACTTAATTCAAAGCACACAAGATTTTTCAAGTTAGCTTGCCACATATGGCATTGCAGTGTCCAGCCTTGCAGTGCTCTTGCATATGCATTGCTGTAGCAAATCTCCACATAGGTACAAGACAGTAGCTTACCCTTTAGGCTCTTCCTGATGTACAAATTGGTATCTCACACTACTTTTTATAGGTTCGTCTGCAAGTTCAAAGTGTAGAGAAACCTCTCTACCGTGGGACTTTCCATTGCTTTCAGTCCATCATAAAGCAAGAATCTGTAAGTACAAAATTAATGCTTTGCATTTTTTTTATCTTTGTATATTTTGGCTCAGGAGGGTGGGAAAGCTGTTAAAAAAACTACAAACATTGACGATTAAGAGATAAAGCATACTCTGAACCTTGCCTGACTGTAGGGCAGATATTGTAGTCAGAACTTTGCCAGAAACTATGTGAAGAATATCATTGAGTCAGAAGATGGTATTTTGAGGTTAACTTTTAAAATAAAATAAGACGTTATTTAAACAACTAGTTTTCTGAGAATCTAAGCAATGAGCAAAGAAATTTGTGAGGTGTTTTTCTGCTGAGGCTTGAGGACCATTGCTAAAATTCTGGCTTTAGGCTTTAAGTAAGATATTTAAAAAGTATAAAATTTGCCAGAAAACTTTTCTCTGGGTGGAGTAAGACTATTTTCTGGATGTGTTCAACTGTATTTTTGTCCTGCTAAATTGCTTAGATGTTTGTGTCTAAGGCAGAGAGGAAATTTTTATTACAAAATAAGCTGGTCCTGGCGTGGCCACTGTTAGAAAGCTGGGGTACAAGGGAGAGCCAGAAAGGCCATGTTCTGCAGTTTGAGGAGATTATCCACACCACTGTTAAAAAGGATTTTTCCTCCCTTCTTCCATTAGGCTTTTGGACTCTACAAAGGTATTGGGTCACCAATGATGGGACTTACTTTCATTAACGCGCTGGTGTTCGGCGTGCAAGGGAACACCCTCCGTGCTCTGGGCAAAGACACTCCTCTGAACCAGTTCCTTGCAGGGTCAGCAGCGGGGGCCATCCAGTGTGTCATCTGCTGCCCCATGGAGCTGGCAAAGACAAGGATGCAGCTTCAAGGAACAGGAGAATATAAACTAAAAACAAAGAACTACAAAAATTCCCTGGACTGTTTGATCAAAATCTATCAAAAGGAGGGGCTGAGGGGTATCAACAGGGGCATGGTCTCTACCTTCATAAGGGAAACACCAAGCTTTGGCTTTTACTTCCTGACCTATGACTGCATGACTCGGTACTTAGGCTGTGAAGCTGAAGACAGTTACGTTATTCCCAAACTGCTGTTTTCTGGAGGGATGTCGGGAATCGTGTCCTGGCTCTCCACCTACCCCATGGATGTGATCAAATCCCGGCTTCAGGCCGACGGCGTCGGAGGTGTCACGCAGTACAGCGGCATCCTAGACTGTGTCCGGAAGAGCTACCATGAGGAAGGCTGGAGGGTGTTCACGAGAGGCCTCACTTCCACACTTCTCCGTGCTTTTCCTGTCAATGCAGCTACCTTTGCTACTGTCACTGTTTTCCTAATGTACATGAAGTCAGAAGACAACCTTCCTGAGTGTGAACCAGGTCCAGTCATCCATCAGCCTTCCAGTTTGTGAACCTCACCTGTTTTTGTTCTCCTCATCCAAAGCCCAGCTGGTTGGGTTTTGTTAAACATGAACACTTGACCCACACAAGTAGTGTCGATTTATGCTCTCTGTATAAAGAATTCCTAAATCAAATTGGGATTTCATCTCACTACTTGTATAAACAGCATCTTGCCTTATTCAGGACTCTGTATCTAGTAGTATTCAATCAAGTAAGAGGGGGACCTGCCTTTAGAAAGTTGCTGTTGTGGCTCCAGAAGAGGTTCTGGAGAGTGTTCCAGCACCAGAAATCGAGCTTTCTTTCGCTCAGGTTCTGAATGACTGAGTTGAGTTGAATGCAGAAATGTTTTCATTAAAGAAATACTCATTTTGTATGTGACAGGAGTAAGCATACTCCTCTAAGGTGAAGAACGGGGAAGAAGTTTAATGTTGGAGGTGTTTTACAGGTAACCCCAAACTGTAAAGACATGGACTAGCATTCAGCTAGTCATGTGTTTTACTTTTCCTCTGCTTTTATATGTCAATCGTTTTAGTAGCAACTTTGTTCATACTGATTTGTAAAAAAAAGAAAAAAAAAAAAAAATTTGTACCTAAGTTACTCCCTGACCTTTCAGCTTTGAATAAATCTCTTAAGCACAAAGTTAGCATCTGCACTCAAATGCACTTGTTCCTTTAAATCTCGAGGCTTGTAAGGATTTAGGGAAACACAAATCCAGTAGGACTGGTGTTGTTTGCCCTCACCTGTTTCTCCTCTGGTGGGTGCATGGACTGTATTGAATAGTCCAGCCCAGTAGACTTTGTTCTCTGAAGTTAATGCAACTTTGCACCACTTCTCCCAACATGCCCCATAGCAGCCAGTGATGTACAGAAGTCAAAGTCCTGCCTGTGGTATTGCACAAAATGTTTGTGAGTGCAATGTTAGCTTAGCAGCTTGAAGTATCTTAGAAACACATACATATTTAGGACTGGAGGTTTCATACCTTTCCAGAAGATAGGGGTGTAAGTGTCTGAAATAGTTGCTGTTCAATACACTTGCATTATGAATTTAAACAATACTAATTTTTATGTATTTAGTTACAGTGCTACTGGAAAGAGGACTGAAAAGGGTTGTAGAGAATTTTCTTGTTACATTAATCTGCTGTAATTTTTTTAACAGTCTGTTCAAGAAGAATTGAAATAGCCAAAGAGCTACAAACAGTTATTTAAGATTTGAGATAAAAGCTACACATATTCAGCACAAACAGCCAGGAGGAAGGACTGTATGTGTGTGAGCAATGTTTTAAAACATATCAAACTAGTTCAGTAAGTACAACTTGTTACACTTTTGGTTGGGACAAGTGCAATATGTGTTTAATTTATATGAATTTTCTAAAGAAGCATTATTTCATAGCATTTTGCACTGTAACAAAATATGCTGGAGAAACCTGTTAAATTGGTATATCTTTTTATACCTTGAAGGTATGGTGGATGTTTTAGTGCCTACTTGCACTGAGATTCAAATTGAATGTTAAATCTGTCTACTAAGCCGCATATGCACAACAATTCACAGCAAAGACCATTTACACCTTTGTATAGGAGTATGTTAATTCTTGTATATATATATATATATATAGGGAATAAATTTTTTTAAAATTTTGCCTTTGGTTCTTTGAAGCTTTTTTTGTTGTTGTTGGGTTTTTTTTTAATCTTTTACTTGGATGCTTCTTTGTGTTAACTCAAGCTTGCATGAGGGTGGGGTTTCTGGTTTTTGCCAAGGGAAACTTGCTCCATATCTACCTTCTGTGTGGCACTGGGAAGGGCAGGGTCTTGCTCTGGCTTAGGCCCCATCACTGGAGCAAAGAAAGGAAGTTGCCTGACCTCACCTCTTCAAACTGACCTCTCCTCTACTGAAAGAACAATCCTGCTTTTAGAACCAAAGTGCTGCCCCTATGCTTAGACGCTTCCTATTCTGCATTTATTTGGTTTAAGCTGTGTCCCCAGAGCCTTCTCTTCTCCAGGCTGAACAGCCCCAGCTCTCTCAGCCTGTCTTCAAAGGAGAGGTGCTCCAGCCCTCTGATCATCTCTGTGTCCCTCCTCTGGACTCACTGCAGTAGGTTCATGTCCTCCTCGTCTGAGGTTATTTCAGGTACTGGCTCCACTAACTCATCTTCTTAAAGGGTAGATCCACATGACTGACACAAACCCTGTCAAGCATTGGTTTCCTGGATCAGAAAACAGTAAAGCCACCACCTCTCCACCTGACCATGACCAGGGGCAATTCCAGTCAAGGACCTTTTGTTCTCTCAGCAGGAACAGCAACTCTGTTCAACACTGAACTATGGAACAGAAACAGATACTTGGAATAAGCAAACAAGTGTCTCCTTAGAAGACTAGTATCATTAAAACTGAAAAGGGCTATACAATGTTTTACTTGCAGTGCTTACTAAAGCATTCTTTCCAGAAATTCATCCATCTGGAACTTAAATAATCAGTAGCAGACACTGGATGTTACTCAACAAACCTGAGAAGAGGGTAAAGCCAGCTTTCAGCCTAGTCTGATGTCCCTTGCTTGAAATCCATGTGACTTCTAACTATTAAATCAAGCTAGACAATAGCCTCAGCCTTTTAAATCATGATACAGTTCTTTCATGATAGGTTTTTGAGATGTGAGCAAATCCAGACGGTATTACATCCTTTCTTCCCCGATCCTCATTCCCACGCCATTATCAAGCAATTCCCCAATAACTGAAGGGAATAAGAAGGTAAAAATCACTGAAAATGAAACTCACGTACTATCAAGTCCCTCTCCCCTGCTTTTTCTTAAACTAGATGAGTCATGCCAGCTTTTAAAAGTTACAACCACAAACATGTCTGATTAGGACAAGAGAGGAAAAAAGTAACCATGTACAGTACTTCTTGACTAAGTTACTATAGTAGAACAACTAGTGTGAAATTCATTTATCATGTCTGCAACATGACAATTTCTTGTCTTCTCTTCCTTGTCTTTCTCTACAGGTTGAGATTAGATACTGGGAAGAAATTCTTCACAGTGAGGGTGGTAAGGCACTGGAACAGGTTGCCCAGGGAAGCTGTGGATGCCCCACCCCTGGAAGTGTCCAAGGCCAGACTGGATGGGGGTCTGAGCAACCTGGTCTGGTGAAAAGCGTCCCTGACCATGACAGGGGCGTGTTGGAATTAGATGATTTTTAAGGTTCCTTCCAACCTAAACCCTTCTAGGATTCTATGATAAAGCTTTTCATGTGGTTCAGGTAAAAGAGTAGCAAGACATTCAAGGGATGAAAACCTGTCCATTGCAGGTGCAGCACTGGCAGCATACCCAGAGAAAGACTAAGACACAAATGTAAACGTTGACCTTGCAAAGAAAAGATGTGTTTGTTCTTTGAAATTAAATATATTTATTACTATGCTGGAAAACAGGTGTGAACAGTTTAATGATAGCTGCTGTTAGCCCGACTTTTAATCTGTGGATATTTAAAGAACAATTTAAAAAACAGAAGTGTGCCAAACCCCATTAGATTAGCAGAACGTGCAATTAAACCCCTCTTCTGCCAGAAAAAAAAGGCAGAGAAACTAGAAGCTTACCCAAGCCAACATGCCCTATCAAACCACCACAAAAACACCACAGCCATGGAGACAGATGAAGGATCTGAGGGACTGTGGAAGGCACAGCAAGAGATCAGAGGGGGAGAGAACTTGCTGGGCCAAACCTAAGGGAGATGATATCAAAATATCTTTGATATCAAAAGGAAGCAAACTGTTGCTTTCCATGCTCAGGAATTTATGCATGTCCATGGGCAGTAGGGGAGACAAGCAGAGGAAAATAAGCCATTTTTTATCCTCCCAGTGCAGCTGTTTTGCAATTTTTGTATTAGTGTTGTCCTCACTAACTGCTAAAGTGATTATCACCAACAGAAAACAAGTGACATAATATGCACAATAATACATAAGATATACAGTAAAAGCTTTTCTACTTATAGTTTATTACCAGTTTTAACTGAGGTGACCTAGAAAGTAATTTTAAGCTATACAGGTTCATCAATAAATTAACTGATATCAAGGCAAGGTCTGCAGTGAACACTAATGCCTTATAGATTGATATAAATGGAAGAAAGTCAAGCTCTAACGTTCACAAAATAGCCTTAGGGTCTATAAAATGTAACAGCTAACACAGTCAAATTGCTTAGTTATCATTCACTATGATACTTTATTATGACTGTTTTTTCTTAATGAAAGCACACTGCATTTTTTATTAACAGTAAAAGACTTGTACCATTTTAGCCACATCCATGTGTCAATCAATAAAATACTAAAATCATAATGAAGCCTGACCTCATGGTCTGCACCGTTTCCTAAATATGTAATAGAAAGAAGTGTTGCTCAAGTAATTTGACTTGGCCAGATAAAAGTTGGTATGAAGTAAAATGAATATTCTTTTTCTGTGATCTGATCTATTATCTTAAGCAGAGATTTACTGTAGGAAATCTTCAGCAGAGATTTACTTATCAGGAATATTTCAGTGTTGCAGTCAGCCAGGCCATACACCTTCTTCCTTGTGCACTGAGGTATTTTCACTTAGGAAGAATCTATAAGAGGTGCTTTTCAAACAGACCACTAATAAAGTTCAAACTTTTTAACTGCAGTTAAAGGAGGTAATTGTAAAAATTACTTCCACCCTTAAATTAGTCCAGGCAGTTACCTGCTTCCCTGCCAGTTCTTAACTGAGAGACTGGACACATTTTCATTTCACACTCTGGAAAAAATTGATATTAAATCCCCTATTCCTAACCTATGCAGGAGGAAAGAATAAAAACAAGCAAGCAAACCAACCAACCAACCAACCACACAAGAGGAAAACCTCAAGACCTCCTATAAGTATTATTCCTTACAATCAGTTTTCAAACCATAAATATTTGTATGCCCTTTGAAGCTATGGGAGTCACTGGATTCATATAAATCCATTGGAGGTACAGTCAAAGCATCAGTTAAGACTGAAAACTGAAGGATTCTATATCAACAGGCCAAATTTTCTGTTTTTCTGAGAAAAAATGTGTTGAAAAAATAAGTCAAAGCATAAGCTGCATGATGCCCCACATGTGAGGCAGTCAAACCATTTGTCAGCCAAAATTGGAACTGGCAAGGTCAGTGAGGTCCTTGGCGAGCATCTTGCAGCTCTGAAGGACATCTGACTTTGTGAGTCCTTAAATCAAAACACTAACCAACAACAGTTTTCCACAGGTTTGTCTTGCAAGCAGTTCCTGAGATGAGCTTTAGCCAAAGGACATTGTCACCAAGATCTTTTGTGTATGGATTCTCCACTATTTAACAAGCAGTACATATTGTGCTAGTCTTCACATGCTCTCTGATTTATCTCAAAAATATTCGTTATTCACATCCTTCTGAAATACACATTTCTGTGAGCCTGCTCCAGGGAGGGAAACAGGTTACTTGAGATCTCTGATCCCCTAAAGAGCAGCAATGCAGGAGTCTGATGCAACATCTGTCCTGTTCTGCAGTCCCTGCAATGGCCTTGCACACATTATGAGCAGCAGACTGAAGCAAAGGCCCTAATTGCCTCAGAAGAGCTTAAACTTTTTAAAGAGCTTTAAACTTTTTTTTTTGGAGAGAAGTAGTGATGTGTTATAAGTCCTGCAGTTAAGCAAAATAGCCACTCACAGCTGAAAGCACATTCATTAACACCATTGATCACTGGATTTCCACAATTCTCTCTAAGGATATTTAATATTCATATTTGATGTATATATGTATATATGACCCATATCACACTCAACAGTTTTTATTTACATTCTTTTATTTTCATTGCCTTGCTGGTGCTTTTAATGAATGCACAAGTACACTCAGGACTATCAGAAATCAGCACACAACTGTACTTCTTATTCTTCTGAGTGGTGTGTAGGCAATTTGCTCTTTGACACTGGCACGCTCCAAGTCTGTCAAGGTCCACGGAACGCCACAGGACACCCTGCACACACTTGACCTCGCAGGGGCACCCTGACACTGCCATTCTGTCTGCTGGTCACGCTGTGCAAACAGGTAATTCACTGCCATCTCCTGGCAAACTGCTACCAGGGAGTTTCTGAGCTGACTGAAACAAAGCACTGACATCGATGCCACCTGATACCAGACCGATTAGAGAGGAATCACACTTAAATCTACACCACCATAAAGCAGTGGCAAAAGGAGCATCCATAAGTCCTGCAAGGACACCACAGGCTCTCCATCCCTTTCTCTCCCTCCCAAAATTCACCAGCATTTGGACAGAATTTCAGGCTTGCTCCTGAAGAGAGCTCCCAGCAGACACAGGAACCTGGTGAGAACAGCAGCTCACAAGAGGCTATCATGTCCACACCATAACAACACAACAGAAGCCATGGTACCCAACCAGCACACAGGCTTAGAGCTTTTAGAAAAAGTAACAGAAGGCTTGGAAAACCCTAGAACGGGAGTTGTCTAAAACCCAGTTGCTATAAGGAATCTTACTCATTTACCTACAGCGGAACAGTGGTTTCCTGCTACTTTAGGGGAAGCCAGGACCTGGAAAGTTCACATTAACTCTTATACAGAACCTCATGTGCTTGCCCCCAAAGGAAATTCAATACTTTCCAGACAATTTCGAGTGAAAAGGACTGAAAAAAATTCAAGTCAAACTGCCTTAATAATATAGGATGATTGAGAGTACACATAAAAGCTGGTTTGCTTTAGGCAAAGAGAATGAAGTTGAGAAAAGGACCATTGATTTAATTACCTTACAAAATTAAACCAGTAGCCATCCAGGTGGCATTTAAGCATTGCTGTAAAGCCATCATTACGCTCCTGCAACTTGACACTAGACCAATTCACATTATCCAACTGAATATTGAATCTTGTAATACAAGCACATACGCTCCTGCTCTGGTTCACATCTGCCTTTACAGATCACCACGCAGATGTTTCTGCTCCTTGTGTTCAGCAGCACTGTTGCACTTCCTCTGCTCTACTTCACTTTCCCATTCTTTTGCTCTGGGACTCTTCCCAAGGAAAGTGCCACTTTTTAAAGTATTCCATTTACACAGCCAGGAACAAGAATACTGCAGTCCAACTCTTATTTGTAATCCTGCCTGCAAAATTCACATCCAACGTTCAGTTTTGAAATCTACCCCAGGTTCCCCTTGGGAGCTTTAAGTGCGCCAGGAATATTAGTGCAGTAAAGCTCAATGCTGACACAAATATCCTTTACTTCTCTCCGCAAGCCACCATTGCACAGCAGATTTTAGAAGGTGCTGTACAGATGAAAAACTTCCTAAACTTACTCTGAAGTGCCATCATTACAGATGGCACACTACAGACACACGTTATAGACCAACCAATGCCAGTAGCAGCTGCTACTTGACTGATTAAGCCTTCCTAGATAATCTGTCCAGCAGCCCTGACAAAAATTCCAGATTTTCTCAATTTCTTCAAGGCATTATGGAAACACTTGGAAGAATGATATTCAGTGCATGCTGTCCTCCAGTTTATGCATCTTAATTGAGTAGAAAAACCAACCAGCCCCAGTTTTTCCAAGGCATACTGAAAAAATAACCTGTGAGCTATGTGATGAGCATGTGGAAACTGTCATTGGCACTGCCATGCCTCTTCATCTAGCACTTTGAAGGGATTCACTTTCTTCAAACATTTTAAAGCCTCAACACTTTTGCCATTTCTGGTAACTATTGCATCTTCTGCTTTTTACCTACTGTGGAATTAGCAGAGGGAAAGGATCTCCACCTGCCCTTAAAACTACATTACTGCTAACAAGCTGTTGTTAGGATGTGTTTAGTACCTGGCTTTGTTGATTGGCAGCTTGCAGCCATTGTGGGGAAAAGTCAAAAGGCACTACATCAATTCCACAGTGACCCTCTTCAAACAGAAGGTAACTAAAATTCAAGTGCAGGCTCAGCTGAGGTCCCGGTATTCCGTTTCACTACGGATTTATTCTCTTAGCATTTCAAATCTGAACCTGCAGATCCTCCTACAACCTTTCAATAATCACTCTCCACAAGTAATTAGTATTTAAGTTTAGTTTGTTTTGCATTTACTGACAGACCATAAGTAGACAGAGAGAGAAAAGTCTAGTCAGTTCTACCTTTAAAGTTAGTCTGAGTTGGCCTCCTTTCACTTTGACAGCAGCAAAACCAAACAAGGTAAATGTATGATCAGATGAGCAGTAGAACACGTATAACGAGTAAGCATGGAAATTTTTGCCAGTTTTAAACCCGCATCTCTGCCACCCATGAGATTCTCCTCCCCTTACCTGAACTTGCTCACAAATTGGTGGTGTAATGCAGGAGCTTGTCGATAGCAGGCTGTGAATGGTGGTTTCAAAGTCAACTCTGTTGCTATTTTCAAATCCTGTAATTTCTTCACTGAAAAACCTTGAGGAAAACTCTGGAATCAATTAAGCAGGATGTTTCAAGAGCAAGGTGTGCCAATTATACTTAAATGTTTAAATATGTTATAGCAGCTGCTCAATTCTAGTATCTATCCATATCCAATATGGAATTAAGTACTTACAAAGGAAGACCTTTCAAGCTACTGTGTGTTGCTACTTACACTCAGGAGTATATTGAGTGCTACTGAGTTGAGGTCTAGATGGAAATGTCTCTCTGTAATCAGATGCAATATAACCACAGGCAATAACAGTTACAGTTCCCAGTTGGTCCTCAAATCAATATTTAACATAATTTAGTCTCAAATGTATGTTCAAGGTAACATAGTTCAGTCCCTAATGTATGTTCAAGGATGAAGTACTGACACGTTGCAATTCAATAAATGAGTTTATGACACAAGAAAGCAAACTTCCATGTAAGCCTAACACCATCACAGATACTGCTTAAGAAAAAATATAAGGTCAGTTAGAACTAGACTGAATTAATTTTATTTCCTTCCAAAAAGAATAGACACTAATTTAACTGTATACAGAATTTAATTTAACTATAACTATACAAGTTTCAGTATATTGTCCTGTTCAAAAACTGCTTATATATAAAAGAAAAAATACTGCCAAAATTCTAACGCATACTTTACAAGTAAATGTCCCAACTTTCTTTCTACCCCTAATAACCTCAGATTAGAGTTGCGGTGTTCAGATTAACGTAATATATGGATGAAAACTCCCTTGGTCTTAAGTGCAATTTATTACCCATGTTTTTGCCACTACCATCAACACTGGACTCAAAATTAAGTTTTACAGTATTAGCAATGAAAACTTTGATGAACCTTGTAAGAACAGAATTCAGAAAAAGATTAACAACACTTTTTACTGCATTAAAATATGTTACATGCCTCTAAAAATAACTTATGCATTTCTCTGCATTTTTTTCTTTTTATTAATCTGTCACATTTTACTATAGTATCTGCTAAGTTTTCTTTGAACACTTGAACAAATGAGAAGTAATCACTCTTAGTTAGACCATCAAAACTCAACTCCATCAAGTTCTCTTAGAACTTCAAGTTCTTGTTTTGAAACAAAAGGTGTCCAGTAAGGTTCCAAGAATTCTTATCATTACACTCAAACAAGTTAGCCAAAAGAAGAAAGAGTTTCTTTTTTTCCCTGGTATGATCACCAAAACCCTACCATTCCTCCACTTTCTACTGTTACTGCGTTTAAACCGCCAACAATCCTTACCTTGACTAAACAAAGGTTTCCATTTAGTTATTTCCTGTGCTGTTTTACCTAGTTGCTGTCCAGGCACACAGAACACTCCCCACTACACTGCCAAGCCTCCAAATCCACCGTTCCAGTTAATGGAAGTCTAGGTCACTCAAAACCAGAATTACAGTCAGCAATTCTGTTTAGATATACCACCTGATGTGGCATTACTTCATTGCATCACAAATCACTGTAACTGAATGAAAAGTAAAGGAAACTTGAGTTTATTTAGCTTCCAATTTCTGGGAGGTCAAGAGGAACTAGAACTGCTCTGGACAACAAAAGAAAATTGACTGCGCTTACAGATCATTTTCTGCCAGATTCTTTCTTTAGGACCACTGTTTTATTGTTGTCCTTTCTATTACATGGGGGATGTACATATTATCAGGTGTTAATAAACGGTCAGTGCCTGTACAATACATTCTACAACTGAGCACCACTTTCTGTAACTGAACAGGCAAAGAAATTACACTGAACATCAGCATCTGGCAGTATTTCTCCAAAAAAAGTGACTAAAATGGGTTTAAATTGATTAACACTATTAAATCACATCTAATATTTGATACTACATGATTTCATTACAGCTATACGATACAATTATACAAAATGTGTTAACATCAAAGAATACAACCAAAATTAAGATAGCAAACAAAACCTATATAACTTTTTTCTCTTTACAGGAAAATACTTTTGAAGTATGCATGTAACTGCCCATTCTTTTAAAGAAAATCTACCCACAAGCAAGTTATCAACCTCCAGAAAATCGCACATAGCATTACTACGCATATCCCCAAAAAGTGTACAATATGCACACTTGGAAAATACAAAATTAAAAAAAATTGTAAGCAACAGGTGAGCTTCATATTTATAAGAATGTGAAAAGAAGTCCAATTTTAGCACTGTTGTATAAAGAATTGTCTTTTCTGATGCAAGTTCATGAGCTGACCCGTCGGACTGGGGCCACACTTTACAAAACACCGTGTTCTTGAAACGGGGTTACAGACCAAGGTGGAGCATCTTGGCCATGTCACCTTAAAGTTTTCTGTGTGGTTTTTTTTTTTGCTTTTTATTTACTACTTATCAAAACATGTCCTTTAGGTTTGTAGGGTTCTTTTTTTAAAATTCTTTCCTAGAAACAATATACAAAGGGGAGGCGTATTTCTTTCCAATTGATTTTCCTGTAAGATGCTTTGAGTTCAAGAATGTTCTCCTCAACTTTCACTGGTTGTTTTTGGCCTTAGCGTGTGTTAAGATGTGAGATTTCAGGTTGGTTGATTGCGCAAACTTCTTATTGCAGCCGTCAAACGGGCAAACGTAGGGCCTGTCGCCAGTGTGAATTCGCACGTGTGTGCGTAAATTGAAGTCCAGTGAAAAACGCTTTCCACATCCTTCAAACGTACACTGTTGGAAGGAAAAGAAGCACTGTTAGCTAATGGAGCTCATCTCTGTCACTGATCAGAAAAACAGTCTTCTTTAATCACTAGACTGCACAGATATGAAGCCAGAGGCCAAAGACTGTTATGGGTGTGCAGTTTCCTTGCGGGCATCCCATGTGAACTGCACTAAAAACAGTAATACTTCAGTATCTTCTATATAGTATATATACAATAGCATATCTATTTTCAAAGAGGGAAATGAATGATCTCCAGCTTGCAAGCAAGCACTTCTACTAAAAACACCTTCCCTACATGTGAAACAGTACCTACACTGTACAACAAAACAGAAACAGGACTTCACATCAAAACTTCCCCCTTTCAGTGATGACTTGCAAAGATTTACTCATTTTACATGCTTTACTTTTAAGATAGGCTTGATATAAAAAGGCCAGTGCATTTAGTGATAAATACTCATCTTTACCACACAGAATATTCAGTGTATGCATCTAAACAAATGCCTGAGGACTGAAAATCAAGTTTCTGAAATAATTTATTTTAGAAAATAATCAATAAAAAGAAGTAACATCTCTTAAGTGTGTTCTGGGGAACACATATATGCTCAAGACTAAGAATAACTTTGAAGATTTATAGGGAGTATCATATGAAGAGCACAGGGGACCTCTGGTGGCAGAAGCCCACGTGATTCCACATAAATGGAAAGACATTCAGTGACTCCATCATTTTGCTGAAAACTGATTAATAACCCCTCCTGGAAACTAGTACCCTGAGGTAACTGAGCAAGCAACCCCAAGTCTCAGTTGTCCACAAGCACTAAGCTGGAAAAGATAATGAGGAGAATGACATTTTCTTAATTCTCTAGAAACTGCAGACTTCATTTTTAAAGAGAGCAACTTTACATCATATTTTTAAAGATATCTCCCACATACATCCAGTCTGCCAATTTCTAAGAGAAGTCTATGTAAATAATTAAATGATAGCCTAATTAACTTAAGGGGACTTGCAGGTTTTTTAGGTGCCTTGTCTGATTTTAGAAAAGCCCTAGTATGCCCAAGTCCTATGGAAGCCAGGTTGTAAGTGTCCAGTGCTCCCAGAAGTGGTGGCACTCAGTCCTGCCTGTAGGTTACCAATACCTGAAAGGGTTTCTCTCCAGTGTGAACTAGCTGATGCCGCTTTAGTTTCGAGCTCTCCACAAAGGCCTTGCCGCATTCTGCACATACGTGTACTCGAGGGCCATGAGTGTGCAGATGCTTCCTCATGGCAGAGTTGTCCCTGAACATCTTTGTGCAGCCCTTAAAAAGAACAGTGAAACTCAATTAGTAGATAAGCTAGCTCTCATAAAGAAGGTTTTATCTGCTACAGTACAATGCTTTTGTATCCTGAATACTTTCTTAAGAGTTGGCCCTGAAAAGAACATCCCTTACATTTATTTTTTAAAAAGTAATACAAGAAAACTAATCATTTGAAAAGCTGACCAAAAGAAAAAAAAAACCCAACCTAAACACAATCCCAAACAAAAAAAACCCAAACAAAAAAATCCCAAACCGCTTCCTCACTCAGTATTATGAGCCATGTGCAGTCAAATGAGTAATAGGACAGTCTCATGGAGAAGATGCAGCTCTGACAGAAGCAAATGAATAAACCAAACAAAAGCACTTAACAGATTTCAGAGGAAAAAACAAACACAAAACAAAAAGCCAAACCAAANAAAAAAAAAAAAAAAAAACCAAAAAAAAAAAAAAAAAAAAAAAAAAAAAGAAGAAGAAAGACAGGAGAGTTCATAGATACCTACAGTATACTCTTCAAAGTGCTATAGTCTGAGAACTACAATACTGCAATATATTATATAGTCTCTAATATATTATGGATTATTGCCTAATATCAACTGGTATGTGCACCATCTCCCAACATTCTGTCCTCTTCCTTCTCTATCCTCCTCATTTCTGAGAACAAATGGAGCAAGAGGGTTTCCAGCACGTAACAGTGTACAGCAACTACCTTGTCCAAACTGGCATTAGCAGACTGATCACCTTGAGACAGAGCGCCACTGCCACCGCAGCTTAAACCTACAAAGTGATACTGGGCAGCTGAATAAGGTGGGACAACAGCCTGAGTTAGTGCCGACTCAATTTAAAAGCAGAAGATACATTAACTCAGGTACAGCATCAGAAGTCTTAACATGGCGGTCAACTTTGCATTGACCACTTTTGATTCCAGAGTATGCTTAAGCCAGCAATGACTTGGGCTCTATTTACCTAATCTTTCTACATTTTTTTTCCACTTTTTAGAGACAATCAATAGATATCATATGTTTTATAAGTGTCTTTGTAAATGTTCAAAATCACTCATAAAATCCTATTAATAATCATAAACTCTATTTGTACTACAAGTGATGCTGTTTAAACTTCTATAAAACTAGTCTACCAACATCACTGACCACTGTGTTATGAGGTATAAAAGTTATCAATAGAACCTAAAGGACCATTAAATTGCTAATCTTAAATTCTGCAGGCTCCTTTTTTTTTTTTTTT
>WEKY01053718.1:104218-123987 GCA_013390045.1 Picathartes gymnocephalus
TTTGTTTCTTACAAAAAAGGTGAAATGTCACTTTCAGGAGTTCTCTCTTTAGGCACAAGAATCTCTTTGGCTAATTTTGAACTACTGTGCCACCATTCATGGCACATAGCAGAACTGGGTGGGGCGAAGCAGCGCCCAAGTAAACAGACCATCAACAACTTTTTGCATTTATTTCAAAGTCCTTTCTTGCCTCTGAGATCAGCAGGTACAGCTACAATATCTTCCTTTTTTTAAAACTGAATTCATAAATGCACAAAGCCTACAAACACTACAAGAGGGAAAATGGAAGGATAAAACATTCTTCCCCCCCCCACCCTTCAGATGAAGTTGAGGCTGTGAAAAAGTAAATCAAAGAAATGAAAACATTCCTCGGTGTAGTAAAAATTAACTGTTCCTGTATCTCTGCATACCGCATTACAAAACAAAAAGACACTTTTAGAATGTGGAGAATTGGAAATCAATACAAGCACAAAGAGGAGTTTAAAAAATTCCTTACACGACAGCTGTCAGAAAGTAGCCTTCTATTCACACTCTCTAATGGCTAACTCTAATAGCTATCTGCCCTGATTATTTGCTTAGGCTCACACTTATCTAGACCAGAAGTCAGCAAGATTGTATTTGTCTTTTTTTGTTACAGACTAAGTCAGCTAAAAGAAGCACTACAAAAGCTGGACAATGCAGTAAAGCCACATGCTACCAATCTAGGTGACTGGCAACATTTATTCAAGACAGAACCTTCCCTGCTACCAGTGCATCACAACCGTATCTCCAAGATGCCTGCGTCTCTCTTTCATGATTATGCACTTTCCAGCTCTGTGGAATGTAATTCAGTCTTCCAATAAAGCTGACTTTGGCATCTGCACCATAAATTGCTGATTCCTGATCTAGACTCCAAATCTGTCATAGTTTCCAAGCAGAGGATATATAGATCTTAGGAACGTACTTTGAACAGCTTTCAGAACATTCTTTCAAGTATGTATTCTTGGGTGTCGGGAAATCACAACAGTAAAACCAGCATGTTAGGGACTGTGCATCATGGTTACCAGAAGATTAGAGATGCACTAACCTTAAGACAAGGAATGGGAATAATATATTATTCAGTGAAAGATTTTAAAGGAAGCCTCTAGAGAATGACAACTAAAATACATTTAACTGAGTGTATTCTATTAACAGTAAGATATTTTCGTTATTCATTCTCAAGAGAAAACATCAATACAAAATTCTGATCTACAAATTACTATCTACTCAGAAGCTGAGCACTTCACTTACTTTGTGAGGACAAGCTATCGTTCGTGGAGCATCATCTTCTTTAATTTTTCTTGGTTTCATTCTTAAAGATTAAAAAAAAAGCAAAATATTAGTAGAAAGACATTAGTAGACAGCTCTTCTCCCCTAAGTGCCTACATAATGAACACATTTTATCCCTCAGTATTACACGTGTCAGTGGTACTCACTTTAGCATTTTCAAAACCTTCATAAAAATATTAACAGTATAATTTAGCATTTGGAATGCTCTGCTTTTCCAGAAGGACCTCTCAAATACAGAAAAAGACATTTAATACTATCTTCTTTATCCTCTGAATATGTGCAATTTGAGATTTTTTTCCTGACATATGCTAATTCTGATTAGGCACTTTTGTTTGAAAACTCCATTTTGTTGTGCCAGTACCCATGTAGCCTATTTAGCTTCACTTCCTTTCCATCCATGCAGCAGGACATGAAGGAGTATAGGTTCAGTCATTCTGTGGTATTTTCATCACACAAGACTTCTAAAGAAAACTCTACAGAAGCAAGAAAAGCAGAATCAGGCAAATCATGGAATCTACACAGACAGCATAGACATCCAGTACAACCACAGAAATGGTAATTATTCTTACTTTAAGCTATTGTGCACACAGATTCCTCTCTTGGCAACTGACAAGTAATCACTAATTTACTCCTGGTCACTGACAGGGATCTTCACCATTATTTTATAGCACTAATCTCTACTGCTACATAAAGAGCCCAGCAAACTATTGCTTGTATGTGTTAGATCTATTTCTAATACAGTAAGACTCTCTGTACAAAACAATCTTAGAACAGTGTTATAACAACCATCTGTCAGAAAGTCAGAAGAGCCATATGTGATCCTGGGGAAGTGCCCTGCACTTTCAGCTGTCTTTGTTTCTCAAACCTGTAGTACTGTCTTCAAAAAATCAAAAAGAAACTGTTTGTCTTCATCTAACTGTAGCGGTAGGTAGGTGTAAATAAATGCACCCCCAAAGAGCTGGAGATTCCCTTAGGTAGGCAATGAGATTTTGCAGATTCCCAAACCTTGCTGTAGAAGCAGAGGTAGTCTGTTCATGTGGGTTACTGAAGTGCTTTTCCTGGCAATACAGCACATGACAGTTCTGTGTGACAAGGTGGCTACATATCATATCTGTAAGTTAATCCACAGGTTTGGTTGTGTACCCTAGTCTCAAATAGAATGAGTAGCTTGAAATTAACAAAATAACTGGAATTATCAGAATCACTCTTCTTAATGTTAGGAAGGAAAAGCATCTGTTACTATCCACGACAGTTTTAATCCCCATGAGTTCTGTTTATCGAAACTGACATGAAAGAACAAGGTTGGCGAAGAGATTTCCAAGCAATGCATATATGTGCTTTTTTACATCCCTTTTTATTTATTTATATGAAAATGCCTAAACAGCAACTCTTAAACACTCAAAAACCTCCCAAGAGCTGTAAGGAAAATGAACTAAAATGCCTCCATTCTTATCACAAAAGCACTCAGTTTTTGCAAGCAGAGTCCAGACTTCTTTGGTACTGTCACACTCCTATGTCTGAACTCTGCTTTCACCTGCTGCCTTCACATGGACTGCTGAGAGAAGAGGGTGAATTAAGGCAAGAGCAGTGAAAAAACTCCACCAGAAGTCCTGAAGACCCAGGAAAATCATCTTCCAACTGCCTGTGGAGTGATATGTGATGGACAAGTCTCCTACGGCTCTGTCAGCTATCACTGCTCCCTCACTCCGAGTCGTTTCAGCACTGCAGATGTAGCACAGTTCAAGTGATCATCTACAGACTAAAGCACTTGACAGACACAACACTAAAATCCAAGGATTTAGAGGTTGCTTTTGTTCTTTTCTCCAAGTGGGCACTTGGGAAACTCCTGCTTCCTCAGTATCTCCAGACTACACTTAGTAGGTACAGAGCTAACCTGAAAAACACCACAGTCTCCTGCAGGGTTACGAATACATTTACAGATCTTAACAGTGACTTGTCAATGGGTATAAGGTATTTGTGTTGACAAAGCTCCTCTTGTGCACCATAACTAGCAGCACAACTAAGATTTCATCAACTCAAGGGCAGAAACATTCCGAGTACAGCAAACTACATCTGTTCCTCTACAGAGGTCTCCTTATTATGTTAATTTTCATTGTAACTTTTTCAAGACTACAGACCAACTCAGTTGACCTTATTGATTAGATTTAATTTATACAATCCAACTGGAATATAAAATGGTTGTGCTGTGTTAAGTTTACATAGTGTCACTGAGTAAAGTATTAAAATACCTAACTCCAAACAAGGGATTGGGATTGACTGCAGTCTCAGTGAGGTTTCAGACTCACAGTACTACAGGTACTGAGGCTACAGGAAAATACACACACTAAAAGCTGTCTTTCCAGTACCCCTGCAGAAAGCTTTCAATTACCTTTAGCATGGAACTCTCCTTATTATGTCTCTGTGATTTTTAGAAACAGGAAAAGGTACAGAAATGAGCATCTGTAATTGTCAAAATGGTCACAGAAGAATGATTTGACAAGATGGAACATGAGAGAATAGTGTCATAATTTAATTCCATTAGAGAACAAACAACCTTAGGAGACAAAGCTGGTACCAAAACCACCTCAGTCTAATTCAATCAACCTGTTAAATGCTGGCTGAGTCATTCCCCCAGCCCCAAAAAAATGAAGCAAAAAAATTTCCTACGTCTGAGATCTGTGTCCCTGACATGATCAGAATGAGTAAAACCACTATTGTTCATAAGTCTTAACTGGCCACCTATAAAGGGAGTGACTAGACCAAGAGAATTGCTAACAGAAGATATGGCAAATACTTTTAGTGGGCAGTGCCTGCATTTTCACTCTTTGTGTTAAATCCTCATCCTCACTCTTGTGTCTTGCCTCTGGTATTAAGTCAATCTTTGAGAAAGAAACGCTGCAACAGTGTCATCTCTAACAGGCTGCTGAGGTAGAGTGAGAAGGAAAATACCCTGGGCCAGTGCAGTAAGGGAGCTTGAGAAACCAACTGCAGGTGAACTGGATGGTCAGACATGAGACACACTGCAGCATCAACATACACCTTGAACTTTTCAGTTGAGTGTTTTGAGCAAGCATAGAACATCATGAATGCCCATCCAGGACTTTTTAATGTTCAGGCTTTGTTTCTAAATTAAGGAGCATCAGTCCACTTGAACATTTGGACACAAATGACAAAAAAGTCCAGTTAAAAAATGAGCAATTTTACATCTTCTCATTTTTCATGGAAGCACAGCAAATTAAGCCCAAAATGTGGAACAAGACTGTGCTTATGCACAAGGTTCCATAGATAACCAAGCTTATCAACAAAGCAGCAGCAGACAATGCAAAAGGAGAGACGGCAAACGGTGTCCAGGTTGTATCTCAGTACCACAGGCAGGAGGAAGCTGCTGGGCCCTTTGTACACCTGGATTAAAGGCACGAGGGCATGAACACCACAGGCACAGCTACAGTAGATAATTGTCAAAAATGTCATCTTGCTCACAAAGCTACAGAAGCCATATAGACAATCTCTCAAAAAAGAATTTAAAGACTTACATATTCAATGTATTAAAAAAAGAAGATTTTGGTCTTACTTTAAAATTAACTTTCTGCAAAAGGAGACCAGACTAGAATCTGTGCTGTTGATCTTAATTACACTGGTGCAGGTAGCTCTTGGTGGTGGTGGTTAGACTTTTGGCTCCCACCCAGTAGAGCATCTCTACCAGCTCCATCCAAGTTTTCTTAGCCTGAAATATTAATCAAAAACAGAACTCTAACAAACATCACTATTTAACACAACTACAGACACACACATTAATACTGGGGTGGTACTTCAGAAACAGTTGCCTTTGCAGAAAGTCAATTTACATGGCAAGACCAAAATTTTAATTTTTGCAGTGAGTTTACATGAGCTGCACCTAGCAGAAGCAACTGCAAATCAGTTAACTGTGAAAAATCAGGAAGGGTACCATTGGATCAAGTCACTGGGACATTGCAATTAAAGGCTATGTCTTAACTTGCACTGGGGGAGCAGAGGGAGGGAATGGCTGACAGCAGAGGAAGCAGGAATGTGTGCAACCGAATAGCTTTACAGAATGAGCTCCATAAAAGCATGCTCCCTTATCCATGCATATGGAAGACTGAGTGAAATCACAGGTATTAAACCACTCAGTTTCTCAAAATAAAGTCAACATTGTCACTGTGCAGTACCAGAAAGTTAACTCTAACTACCTCTCATCTACACAGCTGAACTGGGAGTACTTCATCCCAAGAGAATCTTAATCCCCACCCCAAATCCCTGACAAACTCCATAACCTACAGATTTGTCAATTGATGCAATTTTAAAAGTCAGCCATAGATATGGTGTTAAAGCTGGGAAGAAAGGAAATATAATTCAAATAACAGTATAGAATTTTCCCCTTGCTCCATAACCTCCCTTTCTTCGCCACTGTTAAAAGACTTCTGTGTTCTCACCTCCTTTCTTCTCCCTCTGTACATAAAACTAACTGTAACAGCGCTACTCTCTCTCAGGCAACTCCTTTAACACATCCTAGAGATCTCTGATGACTAGAGCAGTAACATTCATCTGTGCTGATAGCCTCTCCCCCCCCACCCCCTTCCCCAGGAACAGTCAGAGGTGGAGGAAATTATTCTCTCTCAACAGTGTTACTGGCAGTGCTGGTGTGTTTCCCTCATTCTGCCATGCCTCTTGCATTGCCCTGCTGAGCAGAATCAACTTGAGCGTCACAGCCCTGTGCTACTGCAAGAGTTTATTTGTGCTGAACTCCTGGAACTGGCTAGACTGGTTTCTGGATAAACATGATGAAAGGGGAGTGGCACAAGGTGTCTTAGGAATCTATCTACATACAGCCCAAGAACAGCCAGTGTCTTACCTGCTTCAGTCACAGTTAGGAAGGAAACTGCCATAAGAAGTTCTTTCACTCCACGGTTCTGGCCAAAATTATTACTAGGTCTCTTCCAGTTATGAGGAATATCAAATGTGTAAACAGGGACAGTGACCTGTGCAGTGCAGCACAGAGCAGGGGATTTCCCCTTCCACAGAAGAATACTGGGTAAAGCAATTGTCACTTTACTGCTCTTTAAGCTTCTCTGTAACAGGAACAAAACCAATACAAAAGCATACACCTAATAAAGAGGCCTAAGTCATAAATCAGGATGACCAGAAGGCTTTGTCACTTCTTAGAGGGGTGTCCAATTTCAAATTCTAATGCAGTTTTCTCTCCTTTGTTTTCTACAGGTTTGGAAAGTGGATGTAAAGGAAGGCCAGTCCTTACGAGGGCTCTCCTTCAGAAAAGATACCAAGATCAGCAGAAAATAAAACCACAAAGAATAAGCTTTTACCACCAGGACCCATTACTGTGCCCATCTCCCAGCTATAGGATATTCCTTCTTATTTCATTGTTTTATTGATGTCTGTGTTCTGCTGTTTTTAGCCAGTTCAGTCACATATTTGGAGGACAAGAGTGAGGGATGAGGCAATCAGGGATATCCTTTTTAGTGGCTTGCTTTGAGGGAATTTGCCATATGCACATTCTAGAAACATTCCTGCTACCTTCCAAAGTTTTCACTACCAAGCAGCTATGATTTCTTCACAGCTAACTACTGAACCGTCATCAATTTAGGTTTGGATGAAGCACTTTACTCCACTTGAAGGGATTTCCAATTTCCCACTTAAAGGTATCAAATGAAAACATGGTAATTTATTAGGTTTTGTCATTCTGAGCAGATCATTCACAATTAACATTTCACATTCTGATATGATCCCCTAAGAAAATTCCACCTTTTTCTTTTTTATTGCATTTTTAAAGCATTCTAGAGAAAATTCAAGACTCCTAAAATAAAATAAAGTAATCTGTAAAAAGCGATAAACTGCTGTCCACATGTAACTTATGGTCATTAGTCTATGCATTACCGAACATGCTGATGTTCGACACAGCCTGTTTATTCACAACGTTGTCAATGAATCATAGAATGCATAAAAGCTTTTCCAGGAAAAACTGTCAGAGTTCCAGTTAAAGGATTCAGATTCCTGCTACATGACTCAATGACATATGCTCTAAACCAGGCAGTGAAAGACAATGTATTGCAAGAGACACCACAAACACTCACTCTGTGAGGGCCACTGAGCTCTGAGCACTGGTGGCCGCTGTAGATGCTCAGTTACTACAGTTCTGAATTATTTTTTAAAGGGCTGCAGAGCTACAAACAACTTCAAACATCAGGTTTGTCCCTGCATTACCTTTCACTAACCAGATCGTGACCAGAACCCCAGAACCTTGCCCAAAATCTGTTACCACTAGAATTCAAGCTTTGTCTGTTTAAGCTTAACCTCAGAACTTTGTCCATAATAATAAACGCAAATATTTCAAGTCAATTTATCCTTAATCAAAATAAGCTGCATCTGTTATAAACAGTGGATCTAGCCTGGTTCAGGAGGTAATTTCTACAAATGTATGGTGAGATTCTTCCAACTACCTGGAAAACCAAAAAGAAACTCTACATAACTATCTCTTAACTACACACAATGCACTTAGCATACAATTTTACTAGCCAGTTCACACTTCCTTATATGTGGACTGTCACAGTTCTTTTTTCATGTAATCTAAATACAACCTTGCTATCCAAAACCTTACAGCACATGAAGCTACTTAAGTTTAGAAGTAATTTTCAACTTCATGTGCTGCTAGAAGTTTTCAGAATACAGCTGCTGAGAATTTTGAACTTCTGAACTGTAAAGCAATAAACAATGTTTGACAATTTCTGAGAACTTTACACTAAACAATCACATTCTTTTAGCATGAAAAATGTACTCCTTGAACTTCCAAAGCCAATTCCAGCCATGAAAACCAAATTTTTTCTTCCAGCTTGCCATGCAGTATCCTGGTGATACTGCACACAGCAAGGTCAACAAGACAATTGAACAGCAGTCTGCAGATATCAGTACTTTATACTGTTAGCTATGTTACTAGCTAAGGAGTCCCTTCAACACACTTCACTGCAAGAGGACAAGACCTTAACAAGAAATATTCAAATTCTAATACACCCATACTCTTCAGTCTCAGAAGAACAAACAAACACAATCATTTAAGACATAACTTAAAACCGTAAGGAAGAGTAAAAATTTGACAGTCATCGATTCTGATCAAGAAATCAGAAAACCTTTCTTAGAAAATGCATGAAATTCTCATGTATCTACAATTAAGCTACGAGAACAATTTTTCCCAGGTTTTGAGCAACTTGGGATTGCTAAAGGTGATATCCATGCAAGGTGCTTCCCTCTACCATCATGTCTTTATCTTCTGACTGAAATGGATTACACTTTACCTGCTGTGAGAAAAGAGGCTCTACACATAAAAGTGAATCTTTCCACTACCTGCTACAAATTCCAGCTCTGGAACTTTCTAGAACATTCTACTACAAAATATAGAAAAGAAATAATTTTAAAATACTGCCAGGAGCCACTATTTTCTTAATAGAAACCTAACTAAAACATCTTTCAATATTCAGAAATATGCAGACACATCTGATAGAAGCAGTCTAGTCATTTTAAGAAGCCCAAATCCTGACAATCATTTCAAGTATTCAACTTAATCTGGAGAAAAAATATTCAGTATTTGCACGGAGAATACCCTGCGAGAAACTATTTCCACTTCTTAACAAAAGACATCTATTCAATACTCCAGTGTCTAATAGAACCAAAGGTTTTAGCATGTTTGAAAGTAATGGAGAACACCATTCTAAACACATGACAAGTAGAAATATGCAAGTAACAACTTAGAATTGGAACACTACATTCACCCAAGAGTATCACTTAAACATTTGCTTTCACAAAAAATTGTATGAACTCTTCAGCAGGTCCCAGAGAAAAACACAGTTACTTTGGTAAACAACAGTAAAACAAGAAAGCACAATATCAATAGCTAGAACCACCCATCACTTCACCCTGTTTTCAGCTGTGTGTGATGTGCTTTTATATAGTTCCAGATAACATAGCCTGAAGCAGGAAGCAAGGCCTGCAGAACTATTTTACTAGGAGCCTTCATTCAATGGCTTTACTGAAAGTAATTGTGGGATGAAGTCATGGTGTTATTTCTCCAGCACAAACACACAACAGAGTAAGAGGACAAAACTTGTAAAAAGCAGCAAGATCAAAAAGGTGAAACAGGAGTAAATGCACACACTGAACACCAAGATCCAGCTAACCAAGAAGCCAGACCAGAACTTGTATCAACAGTCCCTGCCACCTAGCAAGTACCTGGAAAAAGGCACACTCTCTGTCTACTATGTAGTAGGGATAACAACATCTGACTGTCCACCTGCTCTGACTGTCAGAACTGTGCACCTGAGCTCTGAAGATTAGCCAGTTGCTAAAAAAATGAAAATTAAAGTGGCTTTGCTTTCAGCTTGGGCAAATCTGCCAGTAGCAGCCAGAGACAGCCAGCAGGCGTGCTCAGGCGCCTGGAGACCCAGCAGCAGCGCTGCCCCAGCCCTGCGCGGAGCACAGGCGGCCCAGGCCAGCGCAGCACAGCGGGTGCGGCACCTCCGCTGGCCTCGCGGGTGCCCTCTGGTGGCCCCGGGCTGCCCCGAGCACCCGGCACCAGAGCCGAGCCCTGCGAACACTACCAGTGCCCCCGCCCCCTGCAAGTCACTCCACCACTTGAAAGTAAAAGTCACCTTGTCACCCGGGTCAACCTATTGATATGTAAACGAGTGACAATTCTGACTCACCAGAGAAAATCCAAGCAATATAGTTACCAACTGTGAAAGTGCAATTATCAGTGGCACTTGGAAGTGCAGGACACATGACTTAAGATCTTGAGCTTAAGAAGCAGGTGAAAAACAACAGTGGCTTTGCCAACTAAATTCCATAGCCTTACTATTTTGTACTGAACAACCTGAATGCAGCATTTCACTTATTGGATCCTTTAGCACTCAGGAATTTAAGGCTACTCACATGAAAGAAATATTCTGTCATGTAAAATCACAGAACTGTTGGGCTTGGAAGGGACCTGTAGAGACAGTCTCGTCCAATCCCAAGGCAGGGTTACCTACACTGATGAGTGATATCAATGTATTTAGGTCCTGTCTTACCTAATGGAATTAAAGACTGGAAGACACTGAAGAATTCACTGCTGAATACAAAGTCCTGTTATTTTAGCTCAGAACAGAGTAGCTGATGCTCTGTTAAGTTCCTTGTTTTAGAAGATCATTAAATGGAATAATAAGCCATACTAAATACACCATTTTGCCTAACAGCCTCATAACTAAACCAGTGAAAAGAACACAATTTTAAAGTTCCTTTCTTCCTACTTACCTAGCAAATTCAGCCAGTTGCTTGGGGTCCGAGAGGTCAATGCCAGGTATTCCACCAGGAGGAAGTTTCTTCCCTGTCATGTACTCTGAGTAATCTGGAGGAGAATTCTCTCCAATGATCTGCTCTTCCACCACTGTTTCATGGTCAATATCCTTTTTATCATCTGAAATATACAAAATACTGAATTCAATACATACTAAAGATCAAAACTGCATACAAATTATTAGGCTACATCTAAATACAAATTCACTATAGCTCCACATTTAAAAAAATACACTGCACTTCCAGATTTCCACACTAATTATGAAGAGCAAAAAGACACCCATACAGTTACAGCCTGAAGAACACAGAAAGAATACAGTGAGCAAGGAAAAAAAGCAGAAATTGCATATCTACTTTAAACACAAATACAGAAATTAGTAGAACAATCCTATGAACATCGGCTGCACTTAAAAGATAATGTACTTTTCCTGAAACAAGGCCTAAATATTTAATTCCCATAACCTCTTCAGGACTAATCTTCACTATACCCACGCTGACACTGAGCAGCAGTCCCTAACTTTGCAAGCCTATCAGAAGAGCAGCAGACACTTACACTAAGATGTCAGGACTACTGATCTTTACTCCAGAGTCTTCAGACTTCCCTGAAGTCCAACAGAAGTGTCATAGAGACCACAAATATAAAAAATAACTGCTGATAGGCTTCAGCACCTGCCTGTAAAATTAAGTTTTTCTAACACTTCAAGACAGGTCTCAAAGAAAGGAAACAACTTAACTGTCTGTCTCTCTCCCAAGAGGGCTTCTTCCTTCTGTGGCAAAGGCCAGCTTAAGATCCTTCCCACTCTACGATCTAAAGAGCAGACTGGGATTATTCAAAGCTTTGATCTGCAAAGCCACTTAAGATACTGCTGTCTTCTCTGCTCTAGAGCTCCTCCTATGAATTTATGCTCAAGGACTGCAGTGAAATCAGGTGGAAGACCTGCTGTTGCTGTCTACTTGCATTCATACCTTAGAAAACACTGTACCATGCATATTCTATCTCCTCTTGCTATTTTATAACAGAAACTGAGAGACGAAAAAATGAGAGAGAAGAGAAACATCCATCTATGTCCCTCACTGCAGTGTTCACAGCAGAAGAAAGACCCAGCACCTACCTTGTTTTCCACTCTCAAATACACCTAGGACAACAGATGTATATATGGCTGTAACTACTCAACTCAATGTAATAGAACTTGACAGTATTTCTCCTAATATATGTATGGGGAGCAGATTCTGGAAATTGTTTTATACTCAAGAGGCTATACAAAAATAACGGAAAGTTTTATTTTATAGATATTGTTTCAGCAGTGGAAACACAAGGTAGTAGGACAGAAATAGTATTTCACCAATTAAAAAAAGATAGGAAAACATAAGGCAGAAAACAAAAGACAAAATGTTTTGGGATTTTTGTCCCTTAACAGAAACACAGGAAATAACATTAGTCATTACTCAGTAACTTTGACTAGGAAAGAGAGAACAAGACAAGCAAATAAAAGAAATATACCACACACAAAATTCTATTCAATTTGTAATGCCTGCTTTTAAGGTTTGCCACCGAGCTATTTCTAGAAATGTTACTGCTAGTTTGAGGTTTAATCTGATCTACCAGATCAAATAGCAGTTCATGTATATTCCATGGTGAAAGAGGAAAACAGACTCCAATGCTGCAAAGACAGAAGTGTAAATAAGAAAACACTATCTGCAGCATTAAACTCAAAATAAACTACAAAATTGACTATTGACCTTTTAGCTGTCCATTCACCACACCACCTTTCAGTCCCTACCAGTGCTTTAAAAAAAGCAACTGAATTCACCTTAAGTGAGGATTATATGCTGTTATGTATTGTAAGTTTTACAGCAGTTGAAGGAGTTACACATTCAAGTCAATAAGCCTCTAGTTTGGCAACAATTTGTTCTAACAGAAGCTTGAAAAAAGATTATGTAGCAATGCCTACACAGGCAGAAAAGACTCGAAGCTCAGAATGGCACAGAATTTTTGCAAAGCTACAAGTGACACCTTCTCTATGCTGTAGACTAGAATGAGATCAGCTGCCCTCAACGTGGCCATTTCAACAGCTACCCAGAACCTGCACTTTCACTGTTTGATGACATTCATAACACAGACAAGTTTTCATTTCCTGCCTCACATGAGATGCATAAGTCAACAGGGAAATTCTGTATACATTCTTAAATATCTTCTTTCCTTCCCTAGCCTAAAGGTTCACTGATCCACAGTGCTTTCTTGCTATTTGAGGACCAAACTGAAAGCCAGCCTTCAGTGCCTTTATTTCCCAAAAGCCTGCCAAGAGAAGTCAATTTCTCAGCTATTTAATTCCACAGACTACTGGAGCAAAACACAAAAAACTATAACCATATTGCTTGGATAGAGTAAAACATAAGAGAAACTATTGTTTAGTATATTAACAGCTGAATAAAAACAAAAACCCACATTTTCCTATAACAAAAAACTGCATCTCTACAGCAGCACACACCTTCACTTCTAAAAACAAATTTAAACCAAAACAATAAAATACAAAAGAGTTACCTTGAACTGTTATGTTAGGCTAATAGTTCTGAAAAAGTAGCAGCAGACTTCAGTAGCTCTTTTGTATCCTGACCATGCTGTGATATTATCAAGTCATTGGAAAAACAAAAACAAAAACACACACCAGAAACCCCCACACTTTTCTGGAGAAAGTTTGGAAATGGAAACATTTTACCAATGTCCTCTATGCACAAATTTAGTTTATTTGTGATGGCCTACCAACCTGGACTAGGCAGCTCAAAGTCTGGAGGGTAAAGTGCAAGCAAACTTTCACTCAGACTGACAAGTTAACTGATAATTCTCACTGCAAACTGGGCAAATTAGCCGCTTTAAGTTTTTTGCCTTCAAGCAAGTCCTGATGCCCACTACAGGCAAATTACTTCCCCCTTTTCCTCTCATGAAGCATCAGAATGAAACATACTGCATCCAAAGCAAAGCAAAACACAGACACAACCCTGGATGCCATCCATGCAAGTTAAATACGAACAGAACCACGGGGCCAGCCAGGAAAAGGAAATTAACTACTATATATACTATCTGATCTACGGTGTTTTGTCCCTTAAAATCACCTGAGAGTATAGCAGACCCAAATATAAGGCATTCACTTTAAGCACGATTCTTAGAGATCCAATGCAGCTTTCCATAATGAACTTGGAACCCAATTTTAATGGCCTCCTCTGAAACACACAGAGGATCTGAACATGTGTCAATTAGTTAATAATTATCTTCACAAAAACATCCACTACCAGTCACTGCAACGGCCACATCCAATTTTCATCCATCTTACATAGCTGTAAAATACTTATTTGTTAGACACACCAGATATCCCCCTACGTCCTTCTATGCCAAATTACATTAAGGCAGATACTTAATCTAAACTGTGTTGTTTTATGCACCTTTTTAAGACATATCCTAACACATCTTCATGTTCAGTGTCCTTCCATCTGCACTTGTCTCATTGCCTGCTAAATATGGGCAATAAACATGTTGAACCAGATCCACTTAGGCCCTTCAAAGCAAGTATGTCAAACATTTTTCTAAGATCAGTGCAAGTTCAGTGTTTAGCCAGTCGTATCTTTTGGCTACTTGTGAAACAACCTGAAGTTTTGAGAGAACCACGTTCAAGTAACAACTGAAGTAGGAAGAAGCAAGATTACTCGGATAAAACTAGTAACTGCAGACTGTGCAACAAAACATGGTAGAATCTGCTTCCCAAGACTTTACTGATCACATTTTGCTCCTATTACTACACTTCCTCCATCTCTTGCAGCCCTTCTGTTGCACAGAAAAATCCATCCACCTTGGAATCCCATTATTTTGTGCACTTATAGACTAGCAGCTAACTAATAAAGACAACTTTGGAACTCCCCAGCTTTCTAAGATGACCCTCTTAACTCTCAACCCAAGAAGCTCTGTCAGTATTTTTTCCTGTTATTATTGATTTATTTTATTCCACTTCTAAATCACCAAATCTCCAAGCCATCCTCCTCCTCTATTATTGAGCAGGGGGAACACACTGTTGTCCAATCAGTTTTCATCTGAGGAAAACAGGGTGCAAAAGGGAACTCAGGAGACACACCTGGTAGCAAAGCAATGAGACCTGATCCTAGAGCTTCTTCCTCAAGGCACCAAATTAAAAGACATCCTACTTACCCACTAAAAGGATGAACAACATTTAAGCTTAAAATTTTCTTTTTATGATCACATAGTTAAACACATTTGCTTTTAGGAACAGCTGAAAAGCAATTACAGGATAAAGGATGTATTCGGCAGCTGTGCAGTACCAAGGCACTGTGGTAACAGCTTGGTTATTGCTACCACATTGCAATCTCCTCAGGCAAATTAGTTCATTGGTCATGTTTGGAAGCAAAGAACTGTAATTAGCTTGTTAAATAATACAGTTATTTAGCAGACACTTCTGAATGTTAAAATTCCATTTTGCACAGTATGTCATTTTTTAACCTAAACGGCTGCTAGGTTACTTTCCCTCTGACGTGCCTTGCACACAGATGGAGAACAGGTTCTTCTTTCCCTGTGTCACCCATCTCTTATTTCACACCACTGAGACATGAACTGACAAAACCAGTGCATATATCAATAGTCATCATCTGACTTCAGCATTTACGAAACTGTGTCAAAGCACCATGACCTTCTGAATGGTCAGCATAGGAATGACTCGAGCATCCCAGGGAAGGATCCAATAGCAAATTAGAGGATTGTAGTTTGAAGGTGGGCTAACAAGCAAATTAATTGAGTTATTTTAGATGGCGAACCACATTCATGTATTCCACTTTCAAAACTGAAAATACATTTAAAACAAACACAGAGAGCAGTCTACCTTATCACTGGAAAAAATGCAGGGCAGACTCAATACTTACAGCAGAAGCCTGTATCTTTGTCTTAATCGGAGTCAGAAATAGATTGTCATCTTAATATTTTAAACCAGAGAATCACTGTCTGCCTCCATTACGACAACCTTTACAAGAAGCTCATTACCTATGTGTCATTGCAAAGCATTTTGGCCATCCTTGATACAGGCCCACAACTGAACTAAGTGACTCATCTATCATTTATACTACATAAGACAACTGGTCAGACAGCAGATGGTTATTTTTCTCAGCCCTGCAATCTGATGAAGTAAAATGAAAACCCTTCTACTTTTTGAGACATTGAAAGTTTAACAGATTTTGAAGAACCTTCTAGAAACCCCACATGAACTCCCCAAGCTTCCAAATAAGGGTCTACTGCACAGGTTTCCTGCATTATCAAAAATAATTTCCAAACCATGTACGTACCTTCTATATCTTTGTCTTTCCTATCTAGGGATGGGATACTTTAGCAGTTTAATATCTGTGGGCAATGTTTGGTTGTACTACTTCAGCTCTTAGCTTGCAGACTATGCTAACAGTAATAGTTTAAGCCAACACCTATTTCAGGTTTGAAAGCTTGACAGAGTCATTACCTAGAAGGAGACGTAGCTACACTAATCCGTTCTTTTGCCCTCAAACTTAAGCCCCAATTGCTTGAAATTTGCAGCATTTGGTGCAACGAGCATTTAAGCACTACCTTCCCAAATGTTCCTGCATGTAAGAATCAGTTTTGCAAGCACCTGACAAATCTGACAGAGTGATTTCTCATGATCTTTCCCCTCCCCCTTCACTCTTGTGCACCCAACCTGGAAAAACTCACTAAAGACAATGATTCAAGCTGAATGCAGCAAAGGCACAAACACGTTCCACTTGATAAAACAATTTTTCTAGTACAAACTGGGGTGTCTCACTTGGAGAGCCCCATTAACTCTATGCACTACAGGAACATGATTGAACTATCCACCATATACCCTCTTCAATCCTTTCAGAAATTCACTTCTTACTTTCATAAACACGTGAAGAAAGACAAATAATTCTATTCTGAAGAACTGAAAAGCTGGTCTGAACTAGAACAAGGCATTCCTGTTTCAAACTAAACACTTTAATCATGGGTCACAAGTTTGATATCACCATAGATACCAAAGTGATAAAAGAAGTTATGGTAAGTCTAAATTGTTGCCAACAACAGAACTGCAATTTCTAAGTAACCAAATAACAAGACAAAGATTAAGTAGCCCCCTTTAGTCTCATTGCTATATATTTCACAAATTATTTCTACACATTTCAAGAGGAGCTACAAGACATGTTATACTCTTTTATAGAAAAAGATTTATGATTGGCTAAATTTGGTACCACCCCTGTACAGGCCAATATAATAGCATCAGTAAACAGTAACAAGGAATTAATTCACATTGTCTTCCCACACTGTGGTGAGCAAAGTGTCCTCCTTCCCAATTCAAAATCCCATGCACAGCAATATAGGGCTTATTGTTTTATCTAGATGCATGGACTTATTTACCATTTGTCTTTTGATTAACATTTCACTTGGCTTTTAAAACAGTCAATTGAATTAGTGTGCAAGCAAATCTTTAATTATGTCAAAATACAGATACAAAACTACTGTATTTCTTCAAAATAAAGAATGCTTGATTCTTCAGGGAAACTTTCGAACTACCCTTTTGCAAGCCAGTGGTGCTGGGTTTTCCTGGTGTTGATTTAGTTTGGAGGTTTTTGGGGGGTGGGGTACTCCCTGCCCCCGAAGTTTAGGTTGGGTTTTTTGGGGTTTGGGTATATATCCCTCTGCCTCAAGTTTTGCTTCTTCACAACACTCTCAACTGAGCAGGTTATTACCAAAGGCTCTTTGAAGCGGGGAGGTGGTGTCTGCACACGCAAAGGAAGGGGAGGTCAAACTCACTTTTTCCCTATATATTTGGTTTTGATTTTCGAAGGGCATTTTTTTGCATTAGAAGTCAAGTCAGACTAGGTATTCTTCATTCGTCTGCATCATGGATATAATTGAGTTAAATGCAGCAATGCAATTCAATCTCCAGTAAATTATAAGTGGGTATCATTCCTACAGAGTTTGCATGGTCATGCTCCTAAATAAGAAACCCACCAAAATCAATAGGGCTACCCCTGATGTAAAAGCTGTGTACGTGTGAAGAGAAGCAAATTTATTGATTATACACATGCTTCACTTTAGCCAAGTAATAATCAGCATGCAGTCCTAAGGAAGCATCCTATTAGGCACTCTGAATTTCTGAGTGCAAATGCATGCTAGAAATTGTCAATTGATCTCAGTGAGGTCCTGCATCCTGCCAGCTCATGAGTCATGCAGCCACTTGCATTCAGCTACCTCCAGCAGCTTCCACAAGCCAGCAGACTATATTATTTTCTATTATCTTTTATCCTTCTTGGATGGTCAGTTCTGACAAAAATACTAGCAAGGGAATTTATTCCGTTTCATACAGTGATACAAAAGTACACAGAACACCATCCTACTAAACGATATTTGGGAAACTCTTCATCAAGATGTGAAGAACTTCGATCAAACTCACTGGGCTGTAAACTGACATGCCAATAGTGTCTGTGAAACTTGCTTAAGTAGTCACCTGTATTTAAAAAGAGAGTAAAAATCCATACCACTGTGCTTTCCATCTTCTCAGGCAGGAGAACTCACCCATGCAATACACCTTCCCTTCTACACTGCCCCTTCTAACAACTTCTGGTCATTTGCAAACATCACAGAACGCCAACATTTTCGACTACATTAAAAGCTTCAAGAGTATCTCTATCTTACTAGACTCTTTCTAAAAAATTCGAAAGACCACAAAAATTATGATTTGCAAAGCAGATCACTAATTTACTATTCAAAAAGCACCCACCAATTTAAATATTACATGATCTGTATTATTTGACCTCTTTTTTTCACGTTTACGTAACTTATGGACAGATCTCTGGTTACAGAGCATTGCTACCGGCAATACATTTTTGTAAAAATTAAAAAAAAAAAAATAAATAAAGCGGGCAGGAGAGGTGCATGTCAGCTTTACTCCAAATACTAAACACCTTCACAAGATTTTACTGCCTTTAAAAGACGCTCCCACATACACACACACACAAAAAAAAAATTCACAAAAACCATAGAATCTCCCACGGCATGATCTCCCTGTGCCTACTTATAAAGCTTATTTAAAGCTTCAGACCTAGTCGAGGAAAAGCCTGACGGTTTCCGAGCGCCAGCCAGGAATTGCCCCTTTCCCCCCGCGGCTCCCAGGGACGCAGGTAGGCTTCGGAGCCGCCCCTCCCGGCTGTCACCCCCGGCGCCCCTCGGGCTCTGAAGNCCGCCATCTTTTCGGGGAGCCGCCATACTTGCCCTGGCGATGAACATGGCGGCGCCCATCGCACACATCAAAACATGGCCTCCCTTCAAAACAAAACTGTCTCGGTCGCACCGCGCGGCCGCCGACGGGGCCCGCGGCCGAGGGAGGGAGGGGTCCGGTGCGCACTTACCCGAGGCCCACATGGTGACCGAGAACTCCCCCTCCAGGGTCTTGATCTGCACCTGCTTCTGCTCCCATTTCCTGCCGCCGCCGCCCTNGGCCGGTTGTTTGCGGCCGCCCCCTCCGAGCCGGCGGGAGGCGCGGGCAGCCCCGCGGGGGCGAAGAGCTGCTTCCCCTCGCCGGCACCGCGGGCTCCGGGCGGCGAGGCCCCACCCACCGCAGCGGGCCGGGCGGCCCCCATGCGAGCTGTGCACGGTATTTCGGGGTTCGCCATCCCCGGGCCGGGGAGCCGCGGGGTCGGGGCGAGCGGGTCTCCGCTCGCACATCGCGGTCACGGTCCGGCGCACACGCCTCGCCCGCGGCCGCGGGGCGAGAGGGACGGGAGCGGAACGGCAGGCGGGGAGCCGGGGAGGGGACGAGGAACGGGACACTGGGGAGAAGGAGGACAGAGGACGGCGACGGCTGGAGGAGGGGAGGGCGGGCGAGGGGCAGGCGCGGAGCGGGCCCCACGGGGAGCGGCGGCGGGGCGGGGACGGGGGGAGCCGGGGGAGGTCCCCCCCGCCCCCCGCCTCCCCCTGCTGCAGAAACTACGCCATTGCGGCCTGGCCCGGGAGCCGGCGGCGCTGCCGCCCGCCCGCGCACCCCCCGCCGCCGCCATCTTGGCGGCCGCCGCCATGTTTGCCTCCTTCCCCC